>CM021105.1:386041431-386287841 GCA_007115665.2 Sequoiadendron giganteum
TCATTCATGAGCCTCATGAATGTGCTAGGGGAATTAGAGAGGCCAAATGGCATAACTCTCCACTCATACAACCCATCAGTTGTCTTAAATGCTATCTTCCACTCATCTCCATCCTTGATTCTGATCTGATGGTATCCACTCTTGAGATCCAACTTGGTGAAGTACTGAGCTCCTCCAAGACAATCCATCAAATCCTCAATCCTAGGAATAAGGAACCTATACCTGATTGTGATTCTATTTATAGCTCTAGAATCAATGCATAATCTCCACTTGCCTCCTTTTTTGGTTGCTAATACCACTGGAACTGCACACGGACTGATGCTCTTCCTAACTAATCCTTGATCCAACAACTCCTGCACTTGCCTAGCTACCTCTAGGTTCTGATCCAGTGTAAGCTTGTAAGCTGCTTTGTTTGGCAATGAGGCTCCTAGTATGAAGTCAATCTGATGACTAATGGCTCTCTTTGGAGGTAAGGTTGCAAGTGTACCATCACTAACTATGTCCTTGAACTATTCTAACAACTTTTGGACTGCTTCCGGTATGACTGATTTCTTGGTCTTGTCATCTTCCTTGGGTTGCAACATAACCACATATCCTTCACCTCCTTGATGTAGGTTGTTAATGAACTCTTTTCAACTGCTTAATAAGACATTAGGGGTCTTTGACTGTCCTTCTTCCTCATCTGACAGTGACTGCAATTTGAACGTCTTTCAATCCTTCTTGAAAGAGATAGTGTTCTCCTTACCATCATATATGGCACCTCTGTCATATTGCCATGGTCTTCCCAATAGAAGATGGCATGCATCCATGGGTAGCACATCACAAATCAACTTATCCTTGTACCCTCCAATGGAGAACTCCACCATTGTTTTCTCATTGACAAGAACACTCTGCCCTTTGTTCAACCATGTTACTTTGTAAGGGTTAGTGTGGGGTACTTTCTCCAACTTCAACTTCCTTACTACCTCCTCTGAGATGATGTTATCAATTGAACCTAAATCCACAATAACCTTGCACACCTTTCCAAGTACTTTGCATCTTACCCTGAATAAGGCTCTCCTTTGCTTTGGCTCTTCGTTGACCGGTTGTTTGATCAAAACTATTCTAAACATCAGGTTATCCCCCATTTCTGATTCAATGTGATTAACCTTAGGTGATTTGGTACTCATGGTTTCCTCTTGACCATATGCCACTCTCTTTTCTGCATTTGATGAAGATTCTTTCTCCGGGCACCTATAAGCTGGATGTCCTATTTGACCACAATTATAAAATTTCATAATAGCAAAGTATGAGTTGCTTATGCCTGCTCCTCTTCCTTTATTTGATCCTCCTTGAGATCCTCTACCTCTTCCATAACCTCCTTTAGAAGGTGTTTCACTTCCATGCTCTGTGAGTTTGGATTCTCCTTGGTTTCCTTGTTTAGTTCCTCTACCTTGGTAGCCACCTCTATGTCCTCTTTGATCTCTACCTTTGCCTCTACTCTTAGACGCCTGATCTTGTTCTCTCTTGCTTCTTTCCTGAATCTTTATAGCCAACTGGTAGCATTGGTGTACTATCTTGGGACTTAGAAGAGTCATCTCCTCTTGAATGTTCCACTTCAAGCCGTTAAGATACCTAGCCACCTTGAGACTTTCATATTCTGAAACATTAGACCTCATACAAAGTTTTTGAAACTCCTCAGTGTAGGTGTTCACATCTTGGTCTCTTTGTCTCAAAATTTGTCTCTTCTTATGCAACTGAATCTCATAATCATCTGGCATGTATGCTTCTCTCACTTTTGCAACCATACCCTTCCAAGTTGAAATAGGCTTCTTGCCTTCCTTTTCCCTCTCTGTCTGAATGAATTTCCACCATGTCAAGGCAAATCCTCTCAATCTTGATTTGGCCACCTTCATCTTCTGTGCTTCAATGACTCCATCACACTCAAAATGGTTTTCCATGCCCTCTATCCAATCCATGACTAGATCAACTTCCAATTTTCTACTAAACAATGGTATGCCTTCAAGGGCTTTTCCACTCAAAGCTTTCAATGCCTTCAAGAATGGTTCTTCTTGCAGAATAGGGTCATTTTCAGGGGTCTTGTCTTCCTCTGCAACCTCTTCACTCTCTATTACCTTTCCTTCCAATCTATCACTGACCTCATTGGCCTTGGTTTCCACATTACTCAATGCTTTCTCAAGTTGAGCTAGTCTTTCCCTCAATCTCCTATTGTCTTCCTCTACATCTTCAACTTTATTTTCCAACTCAATGTTTGTCACCATGGTTGTGGAACCACTGGATTCAAGGTCTGACATACAATATTCTATCCCAAATCTTTTGCTTGCTTTGATACCAATCTGATAGGGAGGGTTGGAGGAATCACTCCATGATTCCTACTCTAGGTCTTACTTGGAAGACCACTATGGTGTCTCACCCCACCACCTTAACCTATAGGACCTTTTTATAGCTTAGGATCCCCTGGTTCTCCTTGCCAACTCAACCACCATTCTAATTCTACCTACCAAGCCAACCTTGGTGCAAGTTTCTCAATTCTTCCCTTAGCCCTTAATCCACCCTAAAGGCTATCCTTCTCCAACTGCTTGGATTTAGTTTTGCAAGGGTGTGGATATGTGTCTTCTATCTACAATCCATCCTGCTAGGGTTCTTAGGGGTTCCCCTAACTCCATTTACTAGTCGCTTCCACCAAACCCTCATTTAGGATTAAAAAGGCTACTAGCCCTAAGAGCCCCAACTAGGCCTCCTTCTCCGAGAAATCAGGTTAGTTCTCCAAAGTTTTCCAAAGAACTTCCAATCTTTCCTTGGGGTTCCTGGTCCTTATGCCCATCCCTCAAAGATTCTAGAGGTCTTAACCCTTAACTATTCGTACATAGGCTTAACCTTCAAATAGGCAATTTAGGCCTTTTGTTCAAGTTCTTCTGACCTCACTGCAACTGTTAGATTTTTCCTTGATCCCGATGGATTGATGGATCTTCCTCCTCCATTCTATGCCTAGGCAAGGCTTATACCTACCCTTTACACACCGTGATTTGTCAGGAAATGGTCACCCTTGCAAATCAAGTGCTCTGGCCTTCTTGTCTTCCCTAGCCGGACTCTCCTCTAGCTCGCCTAGGATAAGACTTCACCATTGGCTCTTGTAGTATCAAAGATCCTAACTCCTATAGTATATACATCCATGGAGTCTAGCCACCAATCCCAAGGGACTATACCACTTGTACGGTGGGAAAGTGAGCTAAACTTCCATGTTTTTCAAACTGTTTGGTTCAGACCAGCAACAATGAAAACACCAAAACAATAATAAAAATGATTGATACTAAACAAATAGAATATCCACTACCACACAGTATTCAAAGAGTAATTAAACCATCCTATGCATGAATTACAGTATAGAAATCAATCCATTAAAGATCATTGTAACACCAAAAACAAGAGATTACACATTCAAACATATATGCTCCTTTCTTTCAATTTATCACTTCCACTGATCACACAAAATTCTAACCCCTCTTCTAGGTCGAGGCCAACCATACATAGATTTCCAAAAATAGTTGTGCCTCCCCTTGGTTGTGTAATTTCAATTACATGGTGGCAAAGTTGCCAAATCCACCATTTTGCCACTTTTACCAATTTCTAGAAAACTGAGCAAATGAGTTTCTAAACTCATCCAACATTCCTCAACTATTAATCTAAAGATCAAGACAGGTTCCTAAGCCTCTAACTCTATCTCACCTACACAATGGTCAACATGACCTTCATTTAAACATAGCCAAAAATGCAAAACTAGATTGCCTAGTGGTCCACAATACAAAGTGTTCCAAGTGTTCCTAGACAACCTATGGGTGCTCCTGCACCACATGATTAGACACCATCTCTTCATTTCCAAGAATTGTATTTTTCTGTCTACCCAAGTTTTCAACATCTATTCCTAAGACATCACCTTATTCATATCTTGTAACATTAGGATTTTCTCCATCTCTAACCTTATCACCTAAAACTTGTGAAGGTTCTTCATTTTCAAACTCAACCTGGTCATTCTTTGACTTTTTAGTGACTTGTGGTTGTTCATAATTATTTTGATCATTCCCAAGAGATTGTTGGGAATCAAGGGTATCTTTTATAAACATTTCTTCCATAGGATTATATCCTACAGTCTCCCCTATTTCCTTTTAAAGAACATCAAGGTTTCTCACTTTAGAAGCGTGTGTTCTTGTTATAAATTATTCTTCAATGTTTGTAGGAATTGACCCTGTATTTGGAATTTCTTGCACTATTGGTTGTACCATGGGTTTATCTTTATATTTCTTTTCTTTTACTCTTTCCCACATGGAGCCCCATTTATCCATTTGTCCTTAAATTTTAGCTTCATTAGCTTCAGAAACTTCCTCCAAAACCAAAGGAGTTTTCCCCAATACTTTTTTCAAAGTAGCCATATTAACTGAAGGGGGAGAAGTAAATAGTGCTACAACTCTCTAAGATGTAGACCTTGTTTGTGCACCAGTTTTTTCTGTTATCCCTGCCCCTTCATCAGTAGCAAGCTTGGTCCCTAGTTTTTCCATGGAAGAGGATGCCATTTTAGGTTTTACCTTTGATTGAGCTTTGAATGACTTAGCATCTCTTCTTTTATTAGGTTGTTTTAATGAAATTCCTTGTGTTGGAGCCTCAAGCGTTCCTTATTCAATACATATACTAGTAGTTTTTTTTCTAGGTTTCCTCTTTTTCTTAGTAGGTCCCCCATACTCGGGCTCATTCTCTTCCCTTTGTTTCTTTCTTTTATGTTGTGATTATGTGGGTCTTATACCTTTCTCTTTAAAAATTTACAAAAATCATTTATCCATTGTTGAGCCTGCAATAGAACTGGTGTAGAGAATTTCTCCACTGATTTTATTTCTTCATTTTCATAGTTAGGGTCTAGAATGGGTTCATTACAGACTCTACTTTCATCATAAGCCTTATTCAAAACTTCACCATCATCTTCCTCCATCTGATCTGGAATATCATGAATCTTGAGGATTCCTGCAGACTGTAATGACAATCTTTCATATTTTCTCTTTGTTACTCTATACTCATCTTCACAATTTAACCAATAATCTTCAAGATGCTAGATAGGAGCATGCTAACCAGCAATATTCCCCTTTGGGTCATAATAGTTTCTTTAGAGTGGAAAGTACTCTAAATTATGCATTTTCAACTCCTCTTCACACAAATTGGCTACTCTAATTGCACTGCACTTGTAGCTCCCTATTACAATAGAAATTTGAAAGAATCCTTTTTTATGACCAACACTATAGAGAGCTTGAGATGAATTTAGCTATCTTACCAATTCTAACAACAAAATTTTGTCTATAGGGTACCTAGGTAGCATGAAAGGATATCCATCAAACCCTTCCACCCTAATATAGGTGAATGTTGGAAATTGAATGTACCAGCCCCCAAAAGGTTTAATAGCAATTTATGCTTCTAAAGATAATATTTTAGCTTTTTTGCCTTCCATTGTTCTGACCAGCTTCATGGAAAACACATCATCAACTCTCCTGCAATGCTCTTTGTATCCATGGATAGTAATTTGAGGTAAATGAGTATATATTAAACTATTTCCTACTTCTCTGCTAGATTACCAACTCTTTTCAACCCTTGCTTATTTACCCTTAAGGCATAGAATTAAATCGCATATGAAGACATATAAAAACATCTAGACTTGGGAAATTCCCTTATCTATTCGTGTATTCTGTTGATAATAAACCTTCCCCAATATATTTTTATAGGAATTTCCATCATTTTGGATATAATTACAAACATCCATGCTTCAAATTTCTTAGCATCTCGCAATCCAACTATCTTGCTTAGTTTATTTAAAATATTTTGAACATCTGGATTGAACATAGACCTTAGAATTGGTTTTGTCTAGTTTTTAATCCTCTCCTAGAACCATTGTGTGCTCATAATTTCTTTGTTGTGTTCTTTGACACTTAGTTAAGTTTTGGCTTTCATCTTCGTATCAATGTGATACATCTGAGTAAATGTAGGAAGATAAAATGTGTATATAATTCCTTTCTCGAAGAGATCTGCATAAACACTTCCCTCCTTAATTATTCTTTTGTCTGGGTTGTAGTAGTTGATTGAACACTCCATGGACAATTCGGGGGCCTCCATTGCTGGTGGAAACCCTCCTGCTAAAAGTAACCCACTTTTTAAAATATTCCTTATACATTGAGAAGAACTTTATTATCATGCCCTTGTGAGGAATTCAACATCAGAAGACCATCCCATATGAGTATCATTAGCTATAGCTTGTGAATTGTAGTATTTGATATCATCTTCTATTTTTGCTTTAGAATTACTCATTTTCATTAGTGTTTTCTATATTTTCAAATATGTGCTTTATGTGCAAGTTAGGGTTAAATTTAACCAAATTTTAACACTTCATAAAATTTTCAATTCATCCTTCGATTAAATTCAAATCAAAATAATAGACATTTCAATTTTTCAAGGGGAAATACCATTTTCTAGAGACTTTCATGTATAAAATGATTGACATAAATTATGTTATTTGAGACATACCCGGTTTTGTTGTTGATATTGATCTTTTTAGAATGCAACCTTGAAACCCTTGGTATCTATGTTTCAGTTTCTCAAAAATTGCCTTTTCTTGCCTGTCACAATATAAATTTTGTGCATTTAATGTCCTTTGCAAGTTTTTATTATGATGTGAAGTAGTGTTATAGAAGAAACTACATGATCGAGGTGATATCGAGTACCTGTAGATCACCATATTCATTAATTGTCTATTACAATGCATTAATTTCTTGAATAAAGGTGTAATCATGGTGAATTAGGGTTCAAATTACAAACACCTAGGTTTCTATGTGGGCTCACTACTAGAGGAAAAGATGGTGCAGAAAGCATACGTGACACTCTCATGTCACTTTGAATTTTAGAAAGGAAAAGCCTTTTAGGGTACGTGATCATTTGCGATAACTGAGATTGACAACTTTCGATATTAAATCTTTAAAAGATTATCGGGGACCAGGACACTTACCTCCAATTTTTTAGAGAAAACCGAGAGCAAAGAGAGGAACCAAGAATGATGCTCAAGAAGATCAAAATTGATTCAACCATTTCATAACCAAATCTCTGTTTTTTGACCTTCGATAGAGAAAAATAAAAGCAGACATTGGATTGTTTGATGTAGGAAAGCATGATCACTAGGAAAAACTTTCGGGTGATACATTATCAGGTGGGACCAAGACCAATCAAAGATACAAGATCCTTGATACGATCGCAAAAAATCCAGGATTCCAGTTTCCGGTGAACTTATAGGAATTTTGCAAAATGGCTAAGAAACCAAATTTGGGATAGAACAAGGACATGAGAAAAGACCAAGCAAACAAAAAATGAAGTGTGCAATGCCACCAACTCCCAGAACAATGACAAGGAAAGAAAAAATGAGAGGAAAAGAAAAGGGAAAGAAGAAAAAAAATGGGGCATGTTTTGAGACCACACAACAAAAATTAGACTATGTTGTATATTGCTTGATTCTTTATCATAAAAATACCGGCTAGCAAAACTACTAGAAACTAGGTTGAATTTTTTGCAAATTGTGTAATTAAGATATGTATGTTATCTTATGTATGTGGGAGGCTACCTTTTGGGACGAGTGCCAAAAATGGGTTAAGAGAGAGTATAGATTTTTCTTTTCTAAAATCTATTATTTTTAGTTGTATACAACATATTCTTGGCCAAGCGTTTGTAGTCCATTATGTTGAATGGTCTAAAATTTATGATGTAACTCTTTTCCATTTCCTAACATTGATCTTGCATATTCCAAATGTAGATAGAAATGCATGTATTTGTTAGGTATAGTGTAGAAAAATGTATCCCTTTACATTTTCACACTTGTTTGGGCCCTCCCTACTAAAATTGGGCTTCTTTATGGCTTATTTGGTCCTATTTTGTACCCACAAGCCTTATTTAATGCATCTTTATGAGGATAATCTTGAAACATATCAAATAACCAATCATAATTCATATTTTTGGGTTGTGCATTCTAGATTTAGTGATTTGGGACTCATACACAACCTTGGGCATATGGATCCCACCTAAGTTTAAGGGCTTGAACCTAAATTTGGCATAGAACTTAACATTTCTTAAAATTTGTGTCCCAAGCCTAGGCTACTAGGATTCATACACCCCAACTGACGTATGTGTCCCACTTAGCTTGGACCTATTTTAAATTCAAATTCTTGGTAGGTTTTCATTCTCCTAGATCTAATGTCAGCTTGTAGTGTTGTAATCTCAGGAAATTTGGTATAAACAAGTATAAATACACTTGGTTATTTCACATATTTTCTTCTAGCAAGCTTATAAGTCATCAAGTTATCATAAGAGCACTTTCAAGAGCATTCAAGAGAATTCAAGTGCTGATTATCAAGCATTTTGGAGCTATATTCATGATTCAAGCATCATGTCAAAGTCATCATGCATCATGCTTATTTGTGAGATAAAATTTGTGATGTAGGTTCTTATGATTCAAGAAAACATTCATGTCAAGGTCCATATCATACAATCAAGATTCAAGATCTACATTCATGCTAGCCATTTCATAAAATATTATAGCATTTGCTTCAAGGGTTTGGTGAGTTGCAACATATTTTATTTTTTCATTCATCATTCCTTCATTCTATTTGATTTCATTTCAAGGTTTGATTACCAAAACAAGGTTTGACCAAGGAAAACCTCTATCCACTAACAAAACAAAAAATTTCCCTCTCTTTGATGTGTGATTTGCATATTTAGGTTGAAGATACATTGAAGAGCAAGATTGGATAAATTTGTCAAAGTTATCACCTTTCTTGCAAAATCATAGAAAGTCACCAATAGGTCTGAATTTAGAGTTTTAGACTTCGAGATCGGACAAGAGAGAAGCTACATTATATCACTAGAGGATATCAGAGTTTTAGATCAACACTAATACTAAGACTAAATTACAACCTTGGGCGTATGAGTCCCAGTATATTTTTTAGACATTTTTTGTAGATCCTGGTTTAGAAGTTGTGGATTCCAGATTCATCTCGAAACCCTAAACTGGGAATAAATTTCCCCAACTGGTGTATGAGTCCTAGTGTGCATTAAAAGTTGAAGAATTTTGGGATTATAGGACTTGTTTCAAGAATCTTCAGTTTTCCAGGTGCACCTTTGTTCATTCTTAGTTTATTATTCTGATTTGAAGTTTAATATTCTAGGTTGCATTGTTAGATTTGCATATCATTTACATTTTTTTCTTTCTAAGCCCTTGCTTAGTGGTGAACCCCCTTTGTTTAATTACACCCAAGGAGACCTCCTAGTAGCCCTTCCCTCAATTGAGTCACTTGGTTGAGGGATCTCTAGGGTTTCCTTGAATGAATAGAGTGAAATTGGGTCCCCTAAGTTTTCCATCTCCTAAAAGGTGGGCACACCTTGATTTTCTTTATTTCATTAGGCATGCACCAGATTACACCTTTCATATTGTATTATCTTGCTAAATATTTTGTGCAGGGTTTGGTATTCTTCAAGTTAGAAATAATTTCAAGTTAGCTTTGTGGTTGGGTGGAAAAGTGCCTTAACCATGTTCACGTCCATCAGATGTAGTGAGCTTTGAAGATGAATCACATGGTATTTCATTTCTAATTATTGTACTTTGTACTATATGATATAAACTTGAGTTGACTAAGTGATGATGTTGGCCTAAGTCAAACCATGTAACTTGAAAATTTGATATTTGGAAATGAATATAAATTATTATCTTTGGACTTATTGTGCTATGATAGAAAATAGTTGATTGATTGTCTTTAATTTATTATTCATCATGTCATAATTTATTTAATTGATGTTATTTGAGTATGACACATTATAATATTTAGGTAATTAAATAAATAACTATATTTGTATGTTCATTATATTATACAAGGTGGAAAATTGTTAAGGTAAGTACTACATTTTACATATGTATACCATTTGTATACATGGGTATTGTTCCATTAGTTATTCAAAATTTGTTGGATGTTCCACGTAATGCATGCAAGTAGTTTATGCAATTGAATACATAAAAAAATAGTGATTTATATTTTCATGGTTTAATTCCACAATATGAATGAAAACAACGTGACTCCAATGTCACAAATTATATCACAAATGTATAATAACATAGTGATTGCTATGCTACAATTTATTTAAAAAAGAATGATAATACAATGACTCCAATACCACAATGTAAACCATAAAATGCATGATAATATAATGACTCTAATTTTAAAATATAAATTAAAAAATGCATGATAATATAGTGACTCTAATGTCACAATGTATACTATAAAATATATGATAATACTTGGCTCCAAGGTCACAATTTATGCTATAAAATTTATGATAATATAGTGACTTTAATATCACAATGTAAACCATATAATGCATTATAATAAAATGACTCTAATGTCACAATGTAAATCCTGAAATGGATGATAATATAATGAATCCAATGTCATGATTTATGCTACAAAATGCATGATAATATATTGACTCTAATATCATGATGTAATTTACACAATGCATGAACATATAATGACTAAGTTATGATCCTTTCATTCTCTATATGTATTTATATATAGGGAGAAAGATTAAAATACTTGATTAATTTTACTAGCCAAATATGATATGGAGAGTTTCCTATCATGCTCTACTCCCAATAAGGGTTTGTAATAGAAGATAGAGGCAAAACCATATAAGAACCTAAATGGTCACAAATAATTTTATCCATAAAATTACTCCAATTAATTTAAACGAAGGGTTTATGTTCTCTACATCATATGTTATAATAATATATTTTACTTCAAACACATTCCAAAAAGGATTTAACATAACAATTTCAATGCAAATATTTACAAATCCCTTCATATGCATGTCATAGATTTTTTCATAACATTCTATTATTAAGATAAATAATGAAGACATGTACATATTGTTGTGTTGTTCAAGATTTCAAACTGGTTAAAATCCGAAATTCTTACTCTATTTTATTTTGCCTTATTCCTCTTCAAAGCATCCTTTTCTTCCTCTACTTTGCCTTGCTTATTCTCCCCATTCCTTTATTCTTCCCATATTTTTTAATGTATTCCATCATTTATCCCTTATTTCTCACCTTGCAAGCCTATTAACAACTTCCTTAACTTCACTTCAAGTGAAGTAAATGGCACTAACATCTCATGTAATATCCACTTCACAGAGTTGTGCTATAGTGAGTTTTTTTCCCTACTCGAACAATAACATTTTAATTCATTTCACTCTATATACATATATAATAATAGAGATTTTGAATGCAAATTAAAGATAGTGAAAACTTCTTGTGGTATCATTTTACTAAGTTAGGATATACTTTAAATAGAAACAAGATCAAAGAGAGATGATAAGTCTTAATAATTTAGCCATATTAATACAATATGAAAGAATGTACATAAATACAATTAGATGCAACTAATGATGAAAATCCTCATATTTATGCAAAAAGAAGCTTCTATAAAAAACTATGTGTGTTTTTATAGAACTTATTGATTCATATAAATCATGTCATTTTTTGGATCTACATCCCTCTCTCTAGTGATGCTCTCCCTCCTCATCTGGGAGGGGAAGAACAATCTCTTACATTCACCTCGTCAATTCAAACAAAACTAGTTAATTCAACTATTTTGTCATCAACACATAATATAATCATCCATTAACATCTCAAAATAACTCAACTTCATACATGCATCAATTAAAACAATATCAAACTTCTATAAATTCGAATCATCGCTATATCATATTTTTCATAAATCAAGTTTTTAACATCATAATAGAAATGCAAAGTAAAATATAGCATAGTTTAGAAGGCTAACAAATGAGATGTGACATCTATCCTCTTATACAATACCCTAGCATATAAATTAAAATATTTCACACTTGAATCAATTGTTCATGTGTCCAGATAAATATAAATTAACTTGATATTATAATTAAATTTTATCTATGAAATTAAATATCAAAATTACATATACTCGATTTTAAACTAATTTAATATTACGACTTAAATAAAAATAAAATTTAAAAAATAATAAAATTAAAAATTAAATTACAATTATTAAAAAAATAACTCATTTAAATAAATTATACATTGAATGTAACTTTGACTAAGAATGCACAATTTAAAACATCTCTAGAATTATAAAGTGATATAGGATTCATTATTGTCCAACTTTAAAAGCTACTCATTTAAAAAAAAAATTTTATCAAATGCCCATAATATTAATAAGTTGAGACTTGACGTTAAACAAAGGAAATGGTCCCTCTATTTTATTATATGGGAAGGCATTTCCTTGTTATTTAAGTGATTAGAAAATGATCTTATTTTTTTCTTGTTGGTTCTATCTATGTTGAGAGTTATAATTACAATGCTAATAAAAGATAAAATCTAATGATATAAGTGTGTTAGTAAAAACTATTAAAAAATTGACATATATTTTTGAAAATGTCAAACATTAAACATATAATATAAGTTTTATATAAATAAATAAAAGTTAAACTAATATATTTATCTTTTACAAAATCTATGAAAAAGTATATATAAATATATTATTTTTAATCAATTTGTCACATACAAATGAAATAGTCTTCTTCACATATTCTAAATATTTAAAAAAAATAAAAATATACTTATTATATATATAAATAATTTTTTATACATTTTACAATCTATTCAACATGTTTTGGAAAAAAAATTAGATGCCTTTTTTATTTATTCGAAAACAACTTTTAAATATATGCACAAGTTTAAAGTGTCTTTTAGTAAGTTGCATACATATAGAAACTTTAACTTTATAGAAATGTAGCACATATATAACTAGCACTTGCACCAAAATGAGGTGCAATGGTTATGCCGATTGTAATTTATATAAAATGTTCTATAAGTTTGACATGAGATTTATAGTTTAATTTAGTGCAAGTGTTTCTTAAAATATTTTAGCAAGTGTTGAATTTTTAGAGTATTTTACGAGTAGATGGTTCTCTAGTTTTTATAGCATTTGAACAAGTTTAAAGTCTTAATCTTAGAAATTTTTGAAAGATGGTCATCTTATATTTTTTTTAACAATAGTTAATAACTTAATGCTAAACAAATTATTTGAATTTTTCAACAAGAAGTAATGTTAGAAATTATAGATGCATAACATGTGTAAAATAAATCTACTATATTGAGGAAGCTTTCATCTCAACCCAAAAGAAAAGTACAAGCTCTTATTTTTCACTATAAAATTCCAACATATCCTTCATCCTAAAATATCTTCCATTAAATACTTCCTAAGTAAATCTATTAAATCACTTTCCATACTTTTAAATAAATATATTAAAAATATATGTACTAAAGTACTAAGTTTCTAATTTGTAAATCTATCGTACCACGAATCCTGTAATACCCCTCCATTTTGCTTCTTGTTCAGTTTGCCTTATACTTCATTTGGGTGCAGATACTTTGATATTGGACACATTTTGATATGATGTTTTGATTGCTATTATTGAGCGATAACTATTATTGTGTGATGTGGTTATCTAATTATTGTTTCACATGCTTTTATGGTTTATTAATGTTAGTAAAGTTAGCATGAGATGTTATTATGAGATTATTGATTATGATGTAATGTCAGTCCTTGATGAGTGTATTGGTGAAAAGGACAGGTTCGCATCACTCGCTTGCGAGCGCCCTGTGAATCTGTGATTTCTTCTTCACGGTGTGTATTATATGCTGGATATATTGTATGATGTTTAATTGGTTTTTTCAGGTTGCAGGTACATGACATCGACTCCACCTGGTCTCACAGGTTTGAGCGTGTCGATCCAACGGTTAAGTTGAAAGGGAGATAGTAGCTAGGTAACATGTGTCAGTCTACGCCCTAGCCTTAGTGTGTCGTCTGTCCTAATTGTTGAGTCATGTCTTATCTTATTTGATGTTATTTGATTCTATATGATGCGTAGTTATCAAATCAATTGTTGGAATTATAGCATTGATTAAAAGTAGTGATTATTGTATATTAAAATAAAATTTTGCTTTGATGTTATATTTAAGTGGATAGTGAAATTTAATTAGTTAAATTTTAATTTATTTAATTAATTAAATTTAATCTCAAAAGGATTGAATTTAGTTATTAAATATTAAAATTAATTAATTAAGTTTATTGGATTAAATTAAATTAAGTCAAATAAAATTTGTAAAATATGTGAAATTGCGTTCAAAGTGAGTTTCGAAAAAAAGGGAAATTAAATTAATATTTAAATTTAAATTTTGCATGCAACGAAATTTAGATTGTTAATGATATTTTGAATTATAGCAATTGCATATTCTAATTATTGATGAGAGTTTGTTAGTTTAGAAATTTTAATTGTTTTAGAAGATTACTATATTAATTTGAGAGATTTGTATGAGGTTTTTGGGGGGTTTTCCTTTTTAGTTGTTTTGGTTTTTGGAAATGGGGGTTATGTGAGAGGAAAGAAAAAGTAAAAAAAAAAAAAAAAAGAAAGAAAGGAGAGAAAAAGAAAAAAAAAGAAATTGAGAGAGAGTTTTGGCTGTAGAATCAATTGAGAAATTGGGGAGAATTGTATTGGAAAATTTGTTAGAATTCATTGAGAAAGTAGGTAGGATTGTTTTTAAAAGAAAAAAATTGGTTGAAGTGGTTTGAGCTCTTGGATCGTTGCTTGCTGGGATTCGTTGCACGATCGAAAGAAATTGAAGAGAGCATTGGAGGAGGCTCTGCATCAAAGATCCTCTTCGTTGCCTGTAGCTTTGAAATCCAGGTTTTTCTTTTATGCTGTGAATTTTGTTCTAGTTTATTTAAAATAAAGTTACATTGTTTAAAGAATCTATTGATTGAAATCTTTAGGATTTAAGATTTGTTAATTAAAACTAGATTTAAAATTATCAGGAAATTTGGAAGATTGTACAAATTTGTTGTAGGTTGTAGTTTCTTTTGCAATGAAGAAAATTGTAGAATTGTTGTTAAAACTAAACTTAAAATTGTGCATCAATTATAGATTGTGGAAAAAATTGTAATTTTGTAGAAAACAATTAAATCTGGTTCTTGTTTTAAAAGAAAAATCAAATCCTCTGTAGAAAATTTTGTAAGGAAGAAAAAAATTAGACTTCCTGTAGTTTTCCCAATTTGGCTGTAATTTAAAAGAATGTGTTAAATCAGTCTTTCGTTGTCCTTTTAAACTTTTGGGGAATCTAGAAAATCATTTGAAATTTTGACTTCCTGTACTTGGTTATTTTATTTTGGCTTCTCAATTTTACCAATAATCTTTTTCTGTGTTAAAATATATATATATGAATACATATTATAGGTATTATATCCCTGGATATAAATACAAATAATTTATATATGTATATTTGTGTGTTTATTTAATGCTATAGATTAAAGGCCTGCAATTGTTTTCAAAAATAAAAATAAAGCCGTCCGTACGGCGTACCTGGAAATATGAAATTTCGAATTCCGTTCTAAAAATTTCCATGTCATAGAGAAAATGTTAAAAAAAATATATATATAAAAAAATAAAAAAAAATAATAAAAAAATATAAAAAAATATAAAAAAATATAAAAATAAAAATAAAAATTAAAGTGGTTGGTGGGGGCGGATATACCCCCACCGCCCACAGTACCCTATGGTGAGCGCGGCTCATAAAGGGACCGAATTGTACAATGTACAGACCGGCGCCCTTATGTAAGGGGTGGCCGGCTGTACAATGTACAGTCCGGCACCTTGCGCGTGCACTGGACCGGCCGGATGGTGGCAGGGGTACCGGCGGTACGTCCGGCCCCTGTCACATTTAAATTCGGTTTTTTTTTAATTTAATTAATTTATTTATTTTTATATATTTCTTTTTAGTTAAATTTAAATATAAATTTTTTTAAATTTTTTGTGTTATTTTGATTTTTTGATTTTTTGATTTTTTTTTATATATTTTGGAAATAAATTATAATTTATAGGAAATATTAATAGAGAATATTTTATGTAAATTAAATATGGGTATTTTAAGAAATTGGTTTAAGTTTGGATTTTTTTTATATATTATGATTTTAGTCACTTTACACAGCCTTGTTAGTTTTTTTTTCTTCTTTTGAAAATAGAAGGTTTAAATCAATGCTTTTTTTTAGATTTTATTCTTATGTGGTTTTTGAATATAGATATACTTAAAAGATAAATTAGGCTTCATGGATTCTTAAAATATGTTTAAGTATTTAATATTCTATCTTAGGCATATTTTTGCATGCAAGTAATTAGGCAGTAATTTAAATTGATATGATCAATGTGCATGGCTAGATTAGTTTGAGAAAAGTATTTATTTTAATGAAGGAAATTAGATATTTTAAATGAAAAATTTAGAATGACATTATTTAATTTCTGCGAAAAGCATTAGATAGGAATATGGATTTAAGATATCCAAATATAGTATTTTTCATTATCAATGCATTATTATATTAATTTCCCTTATGTTGATTGCTTTGGGAACGGGTAATTGTGTTTTAAATTGTTAAGTCTTCTAGAGATTGTGGGTCATTCCCTTGTCAAGATAATGTTCGTTTTTCCCTCGAGTAGCATTATAAGTGTTTTGTTTCCTCCTAGTATTGGAGCAGAGTTCCTTATTTGTTGCCTCCTAGAATAAGAGAGATTGTGTTGTTTAGTTATGTAGCACTTGGGTTACCCTTGGAGTCTAGATTTGAGTAGCATGTTATCCATTAGAAGAGTGGCTTTTGTTAGGGGCCGGAGCCCAAAGAGGTAAATCGGGTAACCTTCAGAAGTGATTTTTAACAAGTGATAATTAAAGTAATGTACTTAGATGATTAGGACTAACTTCTCACTAATCAAGATAATTTTACCTCACTCATAGACACAAGGGCTCGTTTAGACTTGGGATGGGTGAGAAGGCCTGGAATGGCAAAGTCAACTATCTTGTCCATACGAGAGGTAGTTGATTCCGCTTGAGTGAGTATGAGGGCCGGGATTCGGTTGAGGTCACCAGGATTACCGGAACCTATGAAGAATGCCCAGAGGAGATCTCATGACAAACCTTGTGATGACACTCTGTCTAGGATAACATTGAGTTTGTGTTGTGTGTATGGATTTTTATCATACTCAATCAATTTTATGTCTGGAAGCAATGTGACCATGTTAGAGTTAGAATCTTATTGTACATGTGTTTGGTTGAGTCAGTATGTGTCAGTATGAGTCTGCCTTTGGTTAGAGGTAATAGTATCTTGTCCATGTTGCGTTGTTACTATCTCCTAGCATGGGGGGTGGGCCTTTGGGTACCACTTGGTTGGGAGGGACATGCACCAAAACCGTTGGGTCCCCCTTGATCTTCAGCACTTGGTGGCAAGACATCCAGATGGACAGCTCACAGATCTTGTTATTATTTCTTGTACTTTGTATGTCAAAATGTATTATATTGATTTTACCCCTCTTATTTTATGAGGTGGATTTATGTAATTGAAACAATTATGTATTTATGACTCATTCTGGGAGTGAGAATTGTAAACAGTTATTCTTTTAATGGAATTATTGTATGGATGTTATCTTGTTATTCATTTAATTTATTTATGTTGAATGAATGTTTTTACTTGAGTAATTAATTGCAATGAATCTTAATGATGTATGATAATGGGGAAATAAGTAATCTCGGTTGCATAACCTTAGGGGATGTTTTCAATTGTAGGCGAACATGTAAGTTTAATTCACTTTAATAAAAAAAAAAAAAATTAGTACGCTTTTATAGTGAATTGAAACTTCCTCTAGGGTTGCGTGGCAGGGCGTTTCAAATCCCATTGCAGTTAAGCCTCTAAATTTAGAGCGATATTTAAGAATTTTTATAAAATATATGTCCATGTAATTATGTTTTATCAGTTATTCTTTGTATCAACCTTCTTTCTCTTTTAAGGCGTAGAGTAGTCAACAAGGTAAAACTAAAATAGAAAAGGCTCATAAAACAAAAGTTGCAATGATGAAAATTAATTTCACCCTCTCTTGTCAAGAAACCCCAGTGTTGCAAGCTGAAAATATATTTCAAGGGGTTTGTCTATGCCCCTAAAGCCCCAAGTGTGCACTCTTCCAAGAGAGAATGGATGAATTTCAAAAGACTCGTACATAATCCTTGATGCTTAGAACAAGTGTGAAAAATATATTATTTGTATAGCTATTTATCAAAAGAATTATTTTTCATTAATCCCAAGATGCATTTTTCCTTGTCCATTCAAAGTTGAAACTTGCTTGAGTATTGGGTGATCCCACAATACTTGTTTACAATTTTTGGCCAAACTGGACACTAAACTGATTTTTCCTAACTAAATCCCCACTTTCGAGCACCTATAGCGGCTAAACCGTGAGGAATTTGAAGATGATGCAAACTAGTGATTTGTGAAATTTTGTCTATAGATTCAAAAATTATTTTTTTTACAAATATTTTGGAATCAAATTGCATATCTTTTTCCATCTTCAAAAACTAGTTTTTTCAGTAAACACAATTTTTAAGGAGATGCTCACTGTATACAACATAATTTTTTCCATCAAGGATAAAATTCTAATTTTTCAAATTTAGATTTGTAACTACGATATCTAGCACTTTCATTTGGTTTCATAGTGTTTTTTTGAATATTTTTTCCTTAATCAAGTTTCAAATTCAAACCAATTACAATTTAGACATAGGCAAACTATATACAACATAAAAAAAATTGTATGTATCAAAATTCAAATTTTTTTGTTGGATCAAGAATTTCAATATGTAGTGCACTAATATTTTTCAAAAATTTTTTTTGATATTCTGCTATTTTTCCACATGTGCATAACAGAGAGCTTGATTTTCGGTGAAAAACCTACATTCACAAGAAATAAAAATAAATATAATAATTAGGTATGGTTTAAAGCTAGCGGGGTTCTAGCCAAGGGGGTTTGATCTAAGGTGGTTTGATTAAACCCTCTTAAATTGGAATCCTTCAAATGAAACGTTTTAAGGCCTAAATCATTATATTTTCTAAAAATATGTGATTTCAGCAAAAATTAGAAACTCCTAGAAATTGTAAACCAACATTGTGGGATCACCCTATTTTTATGACTTTTTATTTATGTTTAACATTGTAAATGAGCACTATATGTTTTTATAACAATCAAATTGATCTTTTTCCTTACATGTATGAACTTTCTCTAGCATTCAATTTATCTAAAATTATACTTGTTTAGACTATGTCATGGAACCTACAGAGTTTACTATTACCAAATTGTCACCTACAACTCAATTTGGTAGAGCTAAAGTAGATGATTAATTTTAAAGGTGAAAGTTATTCCATACATTTCTACTATGCTTAACCATTGCATATTTTAAGGTGCTTAAAAAATATAGAATTCGGTTTTGTTATTTAGTGTTTTGCAACATAAAGGAAAGTACATAAAAACACAAGACATTGCTTTCATTCATTTCTATAATGTTTCATTCATTTTGTAATGGAATATACACAAGATTGCATAAGTGTTTCTTTTTGTGAACCCCTAAACCTGCAATTGTACAAGAACAACAAACAAATCAATGTGTTAGATCAAATGCAAACAAGAATGAAGGATTCCCCATGAAATCCATTTGCTAATAACATAAACTAGGAAAATGAAGAACAACTAAATAAACAAAGATAAATCCTAATTAAGTGAGAAAACTAGTGATCCCATGGGGGAATTGGTGCCAATTGAATGTTGAAATTGGCCCTTTCCCAACTCCTAAGTTGCAATGTTGAAGTTGTAGATTGATCAAATCTTCATGATGATATTTGAGCATAACCGAGCTATGAAAATGATAAGTATGTGAATGATGGAATGAAATGCACAAAATTATCTCTCAATGTGAAGAGAGTAACTTTGCATGAAATTGTGGATGAGGATGAAGTTGAGTATAGTAAGTTTACTCAAATTGTGGATATTAAAATGAGAGGAAGAGTCTCTCATTTATAGATTTCCAAAATGGAAGAGAGAGTGAAAATAAGAAATGTGGTATCATTCAACATCCAATGGTCAAGTGCCACTTGTCAAGATGTGAATGGTTGAGGAATGGGCACATTTTGGTCAATGTGCATGATAAATGCCATTGGATTCAAATTTGAAATTTGAATGTGACATGTTGGAGGGAGAAAGAAATGGATTTAATGTCACTTGGCTCAATGCACAAGGACATGTAAGAGGCATTAAATGCCTTGTTGGAAGTACCCATCCACTTGGATTTTGAATTCAAATTTGAGGGAATATTTCCCTTTTACGCCATGTGAGGGAAAATAGGAGATTTTAATAAATCAAAGTAATTGATTTATTGTGAAAGTTTCATTCCCTAGAGGATTGTAGTGATTGAGATTAAATTAATCAAGATTTGATCAATTTAATGAGAGATTAGATGATTTGACAATTTGGACTCAAATTTATAAGTTGATTTAAATCAAGAATTGATAAGAAAGGATTAGTTAAATAAATGATTTGATTTATTTAACTAAAGGGGATAGTGTTAGATTAAATTAAATAAGGTTTAATTTATTCAATTTAATAAGAAGACTTTAGGGACTTGATTTAAATAAAATGAATTATTTAAATAAATAGAGATATAAGGTTAATTAAATTAAATTGATTAATATAATCAATAGAGGAGAAAGACTTAATCAAATAAATAATTATTTATTTAATTAAGGGATGAAAGGTGTTGATAAGCTGAGAGTATGATTCGGGATGAAACGATGTTAGTAAACTAGGATTAGGTGCATGTATATTTTCCATGTCTACACTTTTCTATACATTGGAAACAAGAGAATAATCAAATTTCCCACACAAGCCGTGAAAATAGCTGAAATAAAGCAACACAAAGATACACTATACATTTGAAGATGAGAGTAATGGAAAGAGCATATAAGAAAAATAATATCAATCATTTCCTATTGAAGTCTTGTGTTGGTCTTCGTTGTTGCCTACTCCTCCTCGCTCTTGGTCTTCAAATGAACCTACATCATGATAAAAGAGTTGGTTAGAGATCCGGATATGAATCTCATTATATGCCCTATCAACAGAAATGTAGCATATGCCTATGATGCTTTAAGTTGGTTGATGCAAGCATCAAATGTATGCAGAAGAGCCTGAAAATTAAATATCACAAGAGTATTAAGCTTCATTGTTTTTATCTAACTTGTTTGTTTACTATGTAGGTATAGGTAAAATCTTATTGTTGATTCATTTTTGTTGAAATCATAGCATGTGGTGCAAAAATAGACTCCCACAAGGGTTGAGCCCATCATGCTGCCCCTAAGTCTCAAGAGGGGAATGAGATAGGAATGCACATTCAGATTTATCAAATAAGAACATTTCAGCTAAAGGAGTAATTAACAAAGTGGCTTTAAGAATCATTGGAACATTGACCATGCATGAAATCCAATTCAAAAGTACAATTAGGCAGCCCTCTATTTTGAAGTTAAAATCACAAATGAACAATGGATCATTTTGAATTCTTAATGAATGTGCAGAACAAAATAAAAAAAATTGCACTATCTTTCATTGAAGGAGTTCTGTTTGCAAGAAGATTTCATATTGTCATTTTTTGTTCTCAGATTGTTGTTATCATATCTTATTGTTGGCATATATCATTTTTTTTTTGATAAAAGGCCTTTCGGCTGACTATTTATATTATATAGTAATAAAGGTTACAATATCTCTTGACAATTCCTTTGCAAATAGATACAAATGTCAACTTTTACATTTTGATAATGACCAAACATTGTGTCTACAATTGACAAGCTCCTCCTTCAGGTTGAAAAAAATCATACTAGCTATGGGAAAGTATGCATATGTCAACTATCCAAAACAAAAAGTTGACTTTTATAAAGAGTAATACATTTTAACTTTTTAATTTTGACCATCTATATTAAGAAACTATCTTTTTTACTTTTTGTGCACATAATTTGATGGCTTTTCAAAAAACAAAAAATCTTATTCTATATATATCATGCCTTCTAAATCGAACAAATTTCTTCTTTTCCTCCTCTGCATATAATCTGATTAGATAGAGGAGATTTTGAATCTACTGTGACATTCATATCAGGTAGGATTGGTTGACACCTTTGCATGAGAGGCTGAGAATTTGATGGCCCTAGACCTAGTTGACACCTTTTTCACAAGAGGTTGAGCATTTAATGGCCTTGGATTTGCATTTGATTCTCCAGTTTGAATATCCCCTTGGTGTGGCTACTTTGGATGACTGAGTAGAGTTGTTTGGGGACAATGATGAGTAAGAAGGAATGAAATTGCATTATATTTGACTTTGAAGCCTCTTACAATCTCATTACCCAGCTCAATTTGATATATGTTTAGCTCCCTGTATAGATAGCTTGAAGAGTTAAATTATAGTGATAACCTTATCCCAATATATATGTTTCTGAAGCTTATTTTGTGGTGTAAATAGTGTCTAGGAAAGATACCTCCAATATAAGCTTCTCCCGTCCAAAATTCATATTTTTGAATGCTTGTTAGCAGTGCATTCTCTTTCAATAAAACCTCCTTTATTACTGTATTTTCTATCTTTTGCATATCTTGATAGTTCAAGTTCAAATCCATCACATTGCTAACAAATATTTATACCAAGTTGGAGGGTAAAATACATTTCTATGCTTATGGCTGCAAGATGTCATCTCCAATCATGTCCTTCACACATTTGAAAATAGGTATGCAATATGTATTGAAGACATAAGACAATTGTTCTTTGCCTAACCCTTTGGAAAAGGACATTTCCCATGGTTGCACATGAAAAGGTGCATGATGATATCTTGGAAGAAATTCCATTGCAGATACACCCAAAAACTACTAGTTAGAGGTCAAGACTCAGTTTGAACCAAAATGCAGAAATGTTGACAATGTTTCCCAAATGACTATATTGCTATCAACTTAACATCACATAAAGCACAACACAGACCATTATTGGCTATCATCGAGTCAGAAAAAACTCACATATAGAACATCATGGAGTCAAGAACATTTCATGAAGTAGAAACTAGAAGTTGTAACAAAAATAGCTTCATGGAAAGCGCTAACTATTTAGAAAGCTTTAGCAAAAACAAGAAGTTGCAACAAAAATAGCTTCATGGAAAGCACCAACTATTTAGGAAGCTTTAGCACCAGTTTTGATTTGAAGACAAAGAGATTTACAAAATACTCTTTTACGTTGATATTTGTACCTCAAAAATTTGAACTTCTACTAATATGCTTGATGTTTGCAAGTGAGGGAGAGCATCAGCTAGTCACCCAGTCATGAGGGATTAGCCAAACAAAACTACATTTTACTTAGATGCACTTTATCATATTTTTTCATTTCAGGTGTTGCATGATGGTAGAATGTTTAGAAAAGCTCCTCATAGAGCTATGGATTTGCTTTTATTTACAAAAATGAATAGTTTTCCCTTGAATTCCGCTTGTCCTTTCCATCACTTATACACACTTAAAACACATTTTAAGATAAGAATATTTAGATCTATTCCTTGGCTTGCATGAGATTCCTACACATCTGCCAACTTTATTAGAGAAAACATAATAAATATTTATGGTTTATGGTATGTGAAATGAATTAAATAATGATGATGTCCTTTCATTTAGCTCATCACACACTTATGATTATAGGTGTTACACTTTGGCATTGTTTGTTTTGAGAAAAGATTTGGCCCCGGATAGAAGCTTTGGCACACAAAAGAACTTGTACAGTTCACTTAATATGAAGAATGAGATTTGACACTTTTTAGTTGAAATGGTAAGATATGGTGTCCTTTCATCGCTCTTGGCATCACTTGAATTGGCAATTTTTTCTAATTTATACCCCTGCAAAACATAAAACATGTTAAAAAATAGTTGCAACGTACAAGAAAATCTGAATTGTGCACCTCTGCCTGCTGAAGTTGCCACCTATATGGTCCATACATGTTGGCTGCAAGATGTTTGATTGATTTAAAGTACCCACATAGAATTTATCTTGTAACTAGCTACCTATATTTCACCACTAACATGTGTGAGAAATTTTAAACATGTGTAAGAGATAATGCTGACACTTAGTATGTACTTGTACCTCTACTCCAGACTAGATTTATACTATTCACCTTGCCAACACAACAAATATCTGGAATATTAGAGTCATCAATTTATGTTGATGCAATCCTCCATATATCATGAATATCATAAAAAGGACTTTGCAACTTGCTAAAATGCTCATTTTCTCTTTAAAATAGTTATAAATGAAATCCAAGATTTAACAAGATCAATTAAACCAAAAATTCTACTATTTAGAGCCATGCCATTTCCCTTTTGATAACTTCCACCAAGTCTTGAGTAATTTTTAACATACTACTACCATATAATTGCACACTTTGGTTTTGATCACATCCAATATTTTCAAATCTGTTAGCCACTTGATTTCCTTCCCTATAGGTGTGTTTAATTTGCACATTTTTTAACTTAGATAAAATTTTCCATACCTATTGCAAAACATATCTAAGTTGCCAACAAAATATTTTCCTTTCTTTAAAATCATTCACTATGATTAGTGAGTCACCTTCACTTTCCTTGAATCTGTAATTTTCATATCAACTACTAAATGCACCCCAAGAAGTAAAGCTTGAGCCTCTGTAAGATTATTTGTTCCTCTTAAAATTTTTACTGATTTGGGTGATATTATTATCCCTTTATGATTTCTTATTACTACCCCCACCCTTGAAACACCTGGGTTTCCATGTGAAGCAACATCAAAGTTCAACTTGAAGAAGCCTTTTGTAGGTAGTTTCCATAAAATTTTACTTTTATCTACCTTCTAAATTGGATTCTGATGTAAGCTACCTTTGAATAGAAGTACAATATTACTCCAGTTCTTCAATACCTTTGAATCCCAATCTATAAATAGAGATCTAATGCTTTTGTTTTTCTAAACATATGAATTTGTAATGTTTATTAATGAAGCTTTTATTTTCCATAACACTTTCTCAAGTTTCAATTCTTCTTTCCTAAAAATCCTACTATTACGCTCCCACCACATGGACCAAAATACGACAAAAGGAATAATTCTCCAAATGCATGCAAACAATGTTGATTTATACAAATAGTGGCCAGCTTGAGAATAAGTCCCATAAATTGTTTGGTAATGGAGCATACCAACTTATTTTATTTTTAATATAGGACCAACATTGAGATGCAAAAGGAAAATGAATAAGAAAATGATTCACCTCTTTCAGCTCACTTTCACACAAGACACATGCAAATTGAGTTTTTATCCCAAGTTTAGCAAGTCTATCACTTGCCAATATTCTCCCTTTAATAGCCAACCATAAAAAGCACCCCAATTTTGGCAAGACTGATGAATCCCAACAAAATGACAAAGCTCTTTGAGGTTTAATAATTCTCCTTTGAAACATTATTGCCTTGTAGCCCATTTTGACTAAGTACATAACATATTTTGATGGAGCTCATATCAGCATATCCTCTACTCCCGACACATAAACATCCCTTTCACTTAAAATTTTCCTGAGTTCCACTTTTTGTACCTCTAAACAAGCAATATTTGAAACATTATTCCATTTTACTTTCCTAGAGCACTCATCTATGCTTTCAAAATAGTCATTCACATTACTTCCCCAATCCCTGCTTAGAAGACTTTGAAAATTTTGCAAGCTATGTGATGTGTTCAAAGGAGCATGACCTCCCCAAGAATCTATCCAAAATTTTTCTTGTATTCCAGATTGAACTTCCCAAGAAAGGTATAGAGTGATTATTTTTCTACATACAATCAAGAAATTCCACATTGTAGAACCTCGTGGTGGATTTTCTATTGTAAATATTCTCTTTGGATCTGTGATATCTAAGTACTTTTCTTGCATAAGCTTGCACCATTTTGGATGTGGCTTAGCGTACATATGCCAAACTAATTTTGCACCTAATGACTGATTTCTTTCTGATAGTTTATGAATCCCAACACCACCATTTATCCTATCTTCACAAAGATTTTCCAATGAAATGAGATAAATTTTCTTCTTGCTATCCATGTTAGCCTTCCACATAAACTCTCTAATTAATTTTTCAATGACCAAAATCACATATTTTGGTGCTTTATTACTACCATGTAGTAATATGGAATGGTAGCAAGGACATATTTAATCAATAAAATATGACCAGATAATGACAACCACCTTCCCTTCCATGATGCAATCCTGGACTGAATACTTTGAATGATTTTATCCCAATAAGAAAATTTATTTGAACTAGAGAAGAATAGTATCCCAAGGTACTTACAAGGAAATTCTACTGTTTGAAATCCAAGATCATTAATTTTTTTTTTTTGCGATTCTGATTTGATATTAAAATAATAAATCTTTGATTTTTCTGCATTTATTTTCTGACCAGATGCAAGTGAATACTTATCTATTAAAACCTTAGTATGCTTAGCCTCTTGAAGCTTGGCTGAGCCAAAAATTATTGTATCATTTGCAAATAAAGAATGTGTTATTGCTACATCAGTAGAAGGTATTGAAATACCCTTCTACAAGCCTTGTAAATGTGATTCTTTGACTGTCCTACTAAGAGCTTCAACCAATATTATGAACTAAAAAGGTGATAAAGGGTCACCTTACCTCACACCTTGAGAAGAACTAAAAAATCCTGATGTTGTACAATTAATTATATAAATAAAAAAATTGTGCCTTTTAAGCATGATAAGACCCATTTGTACCATTTTTTATTGAAGCCAAATTTCATTAATACTTGAATCAAGAAGGTCTAGTCCACTTTATCATAAGCTTTCATCATGTCAAGTTTGATGATAAATGATGGTATCTTATGCATTGAAAGTGAGTGCAATACCTCATGGGAAACTATAGAACCCTCTGATGTCTCTCTACCAGGAATAAATCCACCTTATTCTTCTGAAATTAATTTAGGAATGATTGGAAGCAATCATAGGTAAATTGCTTTGGTAAATATCTTATAAATTGTATTACAAATAGATATAGGATGAAATTCTTAGAAAGACTTTGGATATTTTACCTTTGGAATTAATTCAATGGTTGTTACATTAAACTGTTTAATCATGGAACAAGATTTACGAGACTCTTCCAAGGCCTTCAAAAGATCATTTCCTACGAACTCCCAACATTTTTGGAAAAACATTGTTGTGAAATCATCTGGTCCTAGAGCCTTATTGGGATTTAGAGTGAAAACAACTTCTTTCAATTCATTAAGGCTAAAAGGCTTATTGAGATTTCCATTATCTTGCTTAGTGACAAATGTCAGAATTGCTTCCAACATGTCTTCTCTTTCAATTCCAATCTGATCTGATTATTGAATTGGAGCAGATAATAAATTAGAAAAGAATTTAACCCCTTCATTCTGTATGTCCACTACATTGTTTAACAACTTGCCCAAGGCACTCTCTTGTATTTGAAACACTGTGTTCTTATATTTTTTAACCTGAGTTGATATGTGAAAAAATTGGTGTTCTTGTCACCTTTTTTAAGCCACAATTCACGAGATTTTTGATGCGAAAACAACTCTTCTCGCATAACTAGTTCTTCTAATTTCACCTGAAGATTTTTTTGTAAATCAAAAGACTGCAAAGTCAGCCCTTGACTTATAATCTACTCATTTATATCAGCTAGCTATTTGGAAATTACCTCTTTTTGATGAAAAATATTTTTAAACACATGAATATTCCACTGTTTTATTTTTACTTTCAGAAAATGCATTTTCTTGCAAAATCTGAACATGATGGAACCATTCTCATATGGTGCTTCCAACCACTATGTTTTCAACAAAGGAATGAAATCACTATGTTTAAACAACATGGATTCAAAATTAAAAGATCTCCATTTTTTAGGAGAAGTAGTAGTTGTAAGACTTAAACAAGCACGGAAGTGATCTAAACTTGTCCATGGTAAAATTTTAGACATTTGCACATACTTTTCTACTACCAAATTTGATGAAATTAAAAATATATCTAATTTGATAGCTATTTGCAGAAAGTATTTCCTCTTGTTTGTCCATGTGTACAAACCTTTTTCTGGTTGCACATCTACAAGTGCATTGTTATGTACATAATTAGTAAAATCTTCCACCATCTTGGGGGGTGGAAAAATTTCACCCTCTTTTCATGAGGAGACAAAATTGCATTAAAATCTCTTCAAAGAGCAATTTTTCTACTCTAGATTGGTCAAAAATTATCTCAAGCTCTTTCCAAAGATTTTGCATACCTATTGTTGAGTTTGGTGCATAAACATTGACTAACAAGAAAGTTAAATCAAAATGAGTAACACATAATAATTGCCAATGTGAATCATTAGAAATAGATTCAATCTGTACAAATTTTGTATTCCATAAAGTTAACAATCCACTAGATGCTCCCTGAGCAACATCTTGAAAAGACTTCCACAAAGTCCACTTAGTAATTATATTATCATAAGTTTCCTTAGATAACTTGGTCTCTTTTAAAAGAACTATATCAGCCCCTGAAGAATTTATTTTCTATTTAATTTGGGCTCTTTTGTTAGGGGAATTTAAACCCCTAACATTCCACGAGATGATATTCATAGCGATCGAGGAGAGAAACCAAATCTCCCTAATCATTTCTTTATGTTACCATCTAGGGTTAACTGAATACCAGAAGCAATTTCCTCCTGCATCTTTGTTGCATTTGAATTCCTTCCTCTCTTACATGGTGATTTGGCTACTGAAGATGAAATAGGTGTTTAACTAATAGATAATTGTTTTGAGAAATCAAAACCATTATAATATTCTTCATTATTTTCCTTAGCATCTATATGTTCACCCATTGGAGTTTGATCTTTTGTGTTTGTATTGTCTTTTACATAGCTTATTTGAGGTTTTACTGTTAGCACCTCCCCATTCTCTTTATTTACATCCTTAATAATTTCGTCAATTAAATCTGACCCTACCATACTTTCAATATGGTCTTCCCAATTTTCGAAGATTCCATGTTCCTCCAACTCATACAAGGTTTGGGAATCAAAACTGATACTATCAAACTCATATTTTTTTTTGCAATTAGGTATTAAATGGGAGCTACAATCTTCAGGAAATTCACTTTGACTATCAAAGAACAAAGTCTTTCCCCATATAAAAATTGAAGTAATTCCTTCCAATTGATGCTCATTCTAAATACAGATGTGTGGTGTATATAGACTTAGAGACCTTTGAAAAGGTGAAATCTCTAATTTAGTCCACCAACCCTTAGGAAAATTCACTACAAACTTTAAGATCCTTTCATTTTTTTAAGGTTTATTATAAGAAGAATGCTCAATTAATTTCTTCTAAGGAAAGATACCCTTAAAAGTATACAAATCTTGTGATAACAAATCAACACCCATAGTATTTGATAGAGAAGTGGAAAACCCCATTTCTGACTGGAAAGAATCTACCACTGCAAACTTACCCTTCCTAACCTTTTTTGCCTGACTTATATCAAGCAGTTTCATTTTAAGAGATAAATCCCCTAGAACAGAAGCACTTTCTCTGAAAGAATTTTCTCCCTTATTTGTAACAACCTCTATTAGGATTTTGTCTAGTAGGTGAAATCTAAGGATCATTAATTTGTTGAGTACCTGGACACTACTGCACTGAATACCCAACCAAGTGACAAAATGTACAAACATTATTAGGGTTCTTAATTAGAACTTCCTTTTTCCAAGTTCCAAACTTAGAATGTATATTTAATGAAGATGAGAAATCCTTTTTGGTGTTAAGCAGAACACAAAACCTGATAGGTTTGTGTGGATTTCTAAAGAAATCCAAATCGTGACATACAAATATCCCCAAATTATTAGCAATGATTTCCACTATACCCAATTCTCTATATTCTAAAGGGAGTGAAGGTAATTGACTCTAGAAAGGAGCAAATTGTGTTACAACAAAGGATCAAAATTTGGGAACCATGGTTGTGTGTAAAGCCTAGCTCCCTCAAAAAACCATGACTTATCTTTTAAGATCAAATCCCTTTGCAACTTTGTAGAGAAAAACACATTGAAAAAACCATTCTCTTGATCAATATAGAAAATCTGGTTGGCCCCATCCCACTTAGAGAATAGTAAATTGTTTAAAGTTTCAAGAGAAGGAACAAAGTTCTAGAACTTACCAATTAGCACATGATCCTTTAGATCCTAAATTTGGGCATGCAATACATCTTCTAGAAAAGTAAGTTGAACCAGAGTCTTATCTACAAAATTATTCACATTTTCATTCACAAATTTGCGAGGAAGATGATACTTTCGTATACACTGTTTACCTCGTCGTGCACAACCATTTTTTATAACCCTAAAAAACCGATTATCTAGAGTATCTGAAAGCGATTGATTTTATTTAAGTCTTTGTGCATTTACCAATTGGAAATGAAGGACACGATAGAAATCATTATGATTTCGAGCAATTTATTCAAAAAAATTGTAGGTGTATCCGCCATAGAACTAAACTTCTCATCAATAGAGAAATTTTCCTTATGGTTTTTAGTACAATTTTGATGACACCCTAAATTTGGATTGAAGAGAGCTACAGGTAATTAGATACTGTTTGGAAAAGTCGTTGGAGTATGATGCTCAAAAATGACATCAACCCATGACTAAGAGTCCTCCAAATCCTCATCCCTACAAATGTCAAAAGGTGCTTGTTTTTCCTTATTAATATTTTTCCTGAGCTGTGGGTAAGGGCGATGATCCTCAATAGAACATTGAAATCCCTGGGAGAAGCTTTGAAATCCATTTGACTGATGAAAAAAGTCCTATTTCTCAGCTAAAAAGGGTTTTTTATGCAACACATAAAATGATCTACAAGATGGAGCCTCCAGCATAGGCAAAAAACCATCCTTCCTTGCCTAATCTACTCCATTGAAGGTTGAAGGCAGCATAGAACAGTAAGATTTTTTTGAAAAATTATCATTGCTAGAAAAAGGAGCGATCCAACTTTCACGATTCCTCATTCTTCTAGCTCATATCATATTTATTTTTGTTGTCTATGTTGTTTGGAATATATTTCTTGAAGGTACAACTATCAAGAAGTAAGAAGTAATGACAAACCATGCTCACATAGAAGGGGGAAAATAATATATTATTCATGGAGTGCTAGTATGGAGAGTTCATCAGCCATCATCAAAGCACCTTACACAAACTAACATCAATGATGGGAAAATAATTAAAACAACATCATTTCAACATTTACAAAGCAAGATATTCAAAGATGGTAGCCTCATAAGAATATGTAAGGGTCATATCATAAGAAGGGTATCTTGATCTTTGGAGAAAGAAGCAATAAAGAAAACACATGTTTGATGAATGGTAACAGTCCAAGCTCTGGAGATGAATCATCACTGTCATGGACAATTGTTCAAGGAACCTAGCCAAGAGTAGGGGGTAGTTCCATGGGCAGGTTTTCCATAAAGATATGGTAGACCTAGAACTAGATTTGGAGTAGTCATGGCATGAAGGGCATTGATTTATGATTCTATGGTGGGTAGTCTGTAGCTTGATGTAGATTATGAGATGCGGAAAGTAGTCACAATTTGGTTCCCATGATGTGTGGCAATGTGTAGGGATGGGTGAGATAAGTGCATAAGGAAGCCTATCAGAACGATGATGGCATAAGTTAATAGGCATCAGTATCCTGGTGATTGCATTGAAGGTGCATGGTGAGATAGTATTCCATAGTAGCAGCACTAGACTGAAAATTTCAAGTGATTGCAAATGCTTGTTTTGAAGCCAAGGATTCACCAAATCATATACCTTAGGATAGAAAATTCATTCACAATGAAAAGTAGATGGTTCTTCAAGGAAATTGAATGCATCATATATGGCTAAGCAATATGGTCCTCTTAAAAAGTAGAAGACATCATCAAATAATGTAATCAAAGCACAATGAGTATGCATTATCATTTTACAAATTTTGGATAAGAGAAATGAATTTCAACATAGTGCCTCTAAGCATTAGATTCAAAAAAAAAAAATATGGTGTCATTTCATTGTGAAGTGTGATGCCAAATATAGAGCATGGTAAACATTTCTTTTGTTAACAATATTTTGGAGAGTATTTGTGCGCACAATTATTAACAAAAAATCTTTTAAGTGGTCATTTTGAAAGCACAAAGAATACAAATGCTTTGGTGAGAGGAAATTTGGAAGGAAAAGAGGTGAAAACCCTCGAGGGTTTTGAGAACCTAGAGAAATCCATGGTTGAGTGGAAGCTCGAAGAGTTTATTAGGAAATGAATATTTAAGGGCCATCACTAATGTATATAGTCATGGTTTTAGAAACACAAGAGAGCTTTCATTTTAATGGAACCCAAAAAAGGGAGAGGTCGTAGCCACTAAATACAAGAGATATTTTCATTTGCAAAAAAAACACTGCTTCTATGTGTAAAGAGAGATACATGTAAAATAAAATGACTTCATTCTCTTTCATGGAAAATTGAGAAAAGAAATTTGATGGCTTTCTTAGTTATTTTTTGCATGAAAAAAATAATTTAAGCAAGCATGATTGCTTACAGAAAAAAGAAGAAAAGAATAGATAAGTATATGGAAATGCATACCACACAACCAATATTAATCGCAAAGGAGGCTCGACATTCTCTATTTGAAGATTCTGAATAACTCAACATGTAAACTTTAGCTTCATGGCGGTGCTATAGAGAGTTTTGAGGCACAAGTTTTTCTATAGGGTTTTCATTACCCTAATATTTAGGTTGCCCTTTTGAGTGATTATTTCCACTTTCTTTTAGAATATTCTACCTTGGTTAATACTTTAGAAGTATTATGTTGAGCCCTTGGTGCATAGTGAAGCCTAAGTTATGTGCCTTAGCTATTTTTAGATTTTTGAAGAAAATAAAATTGTGAATACCTTAGAATATTTAATGCCTTGCAATTTTTTATCAAAAACATAGTTGCCCTATATTTTTGGAAAATATCAAGTCAAAACTCAAGTCATGAATAAGTCCCTCTTTCTTTTTTTGAAATTTGAAACTGTAGATATTGTAAAACAGTATTAAGGCAATATTTCTATAAATTGTCTTAGTACTTGTTATTTTAAAATGTAGTTAAATGAAAGAAAGTGTTGATAGAATCTCTTCATTTTCAGTTTGAGTCCCATTTGAAAAAATAGAAAGACCAAGTGAATCGGACTTTCCACTCCTTATTTTTAGTCATAACTGAGTGCTTTTCAATCCTTTCTAGGTCGACCCTCTTGGGAGGGAATCTTTCCATCCTTTTCATTCAGTTTGGAGGCAGTTGGGGCCCTATTTTGGTGGATTTTTCTTCTTGCTCGAAAATGGCACTAGAGTTACTTTTTTGAGGACCATTTCATTCAAATGTTTCCATTCTCACTCTTGGAGGCACTTGGAGGCATATATTGGAGAAAAACTTACTTTTTCTGATTAGTTAGTGATTAGAGTGAGTGTAGATTTGCTTCTTACTCTCTTGATCATTTATAGAGAGCTTTGTAAGCTTTGATTTGCACTCAAATTATGATATTATCATACTCCTTTTAGAGAAATAAAAAATAGCAGAGCACTCCTATCTCAGGGTTTTGTCTCATTTTTGCATTCAATGGTTTGATGTTAAATTGTGATTCAACTTTCAAATTCTTTTGCATGTCCCATTATTGCAAGTGTATGCAAAAAAATTATTGTAATATAAGTTACACATTGTATTTAGTCTCAAACCTTCATGCAAAATACTTATGTGTTGCTTTTTTTCATCTTAGATTGTGAAAGATAAGGTTTTAAATCTAATTGTGAAGTTGAGTTAGTAAAAAACTTAAAGTTCTGGTTCATCACCCATTAGGCTTAGGATTTCATTTCAAGTTTTTCTTCTAACCCTTTTCCCAGAAAAGTAATTTAGATTAGGTGATCTGCTAAGGGAACCAACCCTATTTGAAGATTAATTCTCACCATAGGTCACCCACAACCTAACAGTGTTTCCATGTTTCAATAGGATAGTTAGGTCAAAATATTAGCTAGGGTGCAATCTTGATTGACAACAGTTTTTGGCACGCCCAGTGGGACTGATTGGACTGTTTCAGTCCAATTTTTGATTATTTTTTACTTATATTAGGTGTGTATGTCAATAAGATCTACCTTTGGAGGAAAAAATCTATACATATCTGGCGACTCTAAGCTCAAATTTATTGGTTTTAATATGATCAAGTGTTTGTTTATTTCATAAAATATGATTGTTGTTGTTTTATAGCTTGTGAATGAATGAATATGCCTATGTGTCATGGAGATATTTATTATCATCCATAATATCATGAAATCTCTACTTATCCACCCCATCATCAGTCATATCAAGCCATTCATGTCCCTGGTTTCAATTCCATGGCTTTTCAAAACCAACATGCCCAATATACTTACCACTCACCCACCCTTGCTCAACCTCCATGTCAGCCTTCATATGCTCAAAACCAGACCCAAGAGATTGAAAAGGAGAAGATTGCAAGAATAAAGGGTATGTTTCTTGACTTCATACTTGATTTCATAAAGTAGATAAAGGAGATCAAGAGGCAACATGAGTATAATCAACAATAGGAAGAGATGGGCTATCAAGCCTATCTCTATGAGAAAGAGTTGGAAACACAAAGGATACAATTTAAGGAGAACCTTGAAAGAGAAAAAGCTACAAGAGATGAGAAAATGAAGTTTGCTTTTGTTCAAACACAAAGGCATAAAATTTAAGCAGCTCTTGCAGTTCTAGATTGGCCTATACAAGAGGAGATTCATAAGTATAAGTTTCCAAGCTTTAAACAAAATGAGCCTCTTAGTATTCCTAAAGTTAATATTACAAGTTTTAGGTAGGATAAAGTCCTTAATTCATCAAGCCAACCTCTTAACCTTGAAATTCCAAGTTTTTGAAGCCTTCATCCTATGCAAATTGAGGAAAATAATCAAGTTTAGCCTAGTATAGTTGCAGAGCAGCAACTTGAGAAATTTTTTTCCTTGCAAGGAATCCAAGAAGCTCCCCAAGTTTCCCCACCTGATATATCCAAGGGTGAACCCATTGATCAAGATTCATTACTCCTCGTGGAGAAGCTTAGAAATGTAAATCCATTACGTTCATCTTTGGAGGCTTACCACTTAGAACAATAAAAGATTGAGTAGGAAAATATTTTTCAAGATGAATCTTTGTTTATTTTCACTGACGAGCTTCCTTGTTTTGTTGAAAATGATCAAGTTGTTTTGATAATTCAATTAGATTAGCAAGATGAAGAGGTAAAGAAGGTTGATCAAGAGGATAGATCCACAATTTTGTTTGATGAGTTGCCTCCCTTCATTGAAAATGATGAAGGAGATGTGGGTTTTATCTCATCCATAACAATTTCAGAACAACAAGAAGATGCTCAACAATATGAAGATTTTTCGGTTGAAGTCGGTCCATCTAATAATGGAGCCTTGGATCAGCAACAAGAGTGCAAGCATGAACCTCTTGAGGATTCTAAAAAGATTGATGAGTGCTACCATGAGAAAATACATGACAGCAACCCTAAGTTGAGTGATCTAGAGCTTGAGGAGGATATGTTTCAAGCTGAAATTGAGATTTTCTACTCATGCTTAGATGTTACGCCAAAATATTTGGAGGAGGATTATCTAGAGTAGCAAGAGAAAAAGGTTGAAGTGGCTATATTCCAAAATGAGCCACTGGTTATGGAGCAACCTAATCAGTAGGGCGAAGAGATAGCTATTTTCAGCCCCTTTTATGCCACAAAATCAAAAGAACTAGACATGGATCAAGAGGATAAATATGATTTTGATGGGGGGAAGTCCTTTCTCCCTAGTCAAGAAACTTCTCATGAATTTTATTTACATGATTTTAGCTAGTTGGAAGAGCTACCTTTCTATTGTATAGAAGAGCTTGATGTTGATGTGTTGATTGAAAGTTTTTTGGGAGAGGCTATCTCATTGCCTGAACCTTTTCTTTCCTTCATTGAATAAGGAAATTTTGATTTGAAGTGTACCTCCTTGAGTGATAATGAGGATTCTAAGTCTGGACCAACTATTTCTAAGAGCTTTCCAGGAGTTGATAGATTTGATGAGCTATTAGCCACTCTAATAGAAGATGATGGCTCATTGACCATGGAGGAGGAATCAACATGGCAAGTTATTATGCAGGGTGAAGTTTATGTTGTTATTACTAATCCTTCAAATTTTCTTCTCTCTATTCCAAATATTTCAAGAGGAAACCCCATTAGAGATGTGACCAAGGATGTTAGCAAGATCCAATAGGGTTTTGATACACCTGAGAATGAGATTGTAGCTGAGGAGCAGCTGATCCAACTTACCCATTCATGAAAAACTAGAGGTATGTTTGATTAGAATCAAGGGGTCTTTGCCTTTGGTTGTAATTTTTAGGATGAAATAAAGAAATTGGTGAGATGTATCCTTGTTTTTCACCTCTTATTACTAGTTCATAAGCATGCAAAGCATTCTTTGTTGGTTAGGAGAGGGAGTTATTTTTCAAAACTAGTTTTAATGGTTTTGTCTAAATGCCATTTTTGCTGGTTAGTGTAGGTTATATTTAGAATTTTCTACTAATAAGTGTTCAAGGCACATTTCTTTTAGTTCTATTTTTTTTCCCTAAGTGTTGTTGAACATGTTTGATTGTCACGAGGGCCTTGTTAGTTTCTTTCAATTTGGTTTTTGTTGTTGTTTGGATTATTTGTAGTTGAGTTACAATAGTTTTATGAGTTTGAGAAGGGAAGAATTTGACTCCATTATAAATAAATCATTTAAAGCAACTTGTCTATATTCTTAGCAGACAAGCATTCAACAAAAAGAACTAGAAATGTTACCAAATTTTCAGTTTTGAAGCCAAGGTTTCACCAACTTGCAGACCTTAGGACAAAAACTGCATTCATAATGAAAAGTAGTGTGCCCTTCAATTAAATTGAATGCATCATATATGGATAAGAAATATGATCCTCTTAAAATGCAGAATACATCATCGAATAATATAATCAAAGCATAGTGAGTATGTATTAGCATTTTACAAATTATGAATAAGAGAAATAAATTTCAACACAGTAACTCTAAGCATTAGATTTAGAAAAATCAAATACAGTGCCATTTCATTGTGAAGTACGATGCCAAATACACGGCATGGTAAACATTTCTTTTGTCAGTAAAGTTTGGGAGAGTATTTGTGCACATAGTTATTAACAAAATATCTTTTAAGTGGTCATTTGGAAAGCATACAAAATACAAATTCTTTTGTGAGTGGAAATTTTGAAGCAAAACAGGTGAAAACCCTTGAGGGTTTTGAGAACCTACAAAAATCCATGGTCGAGTGGAAGCTCAAAAAGTTTCTCGAAAATGAAGATTTAAGGGCCATCACTAATGTATATAGCCATGGTTTTAAAAACACAAGAAAGCTTTCATTTTAATGGAACCCAAAAAATGGAGAGGTCGCAACCACTAAATACAAGAAATCTTTGCATTTGCAAAAAAAAACAATGCTTCTATGTGTAAAGAGAGATATATGTATAAGAAAATGACTTCATTCTCTTTCATGGAAATCTGAGAAAAGAAATTTGATGGCTTTCACAGTCATTTTTTGCATGATTTTTTTTTTGAATCAAGCATGGTTGCTTGTAGAAAAGAATAGATAAGTATATGGAAATGAATACCACTCAACCAATATTGATTGAAAATGAGGCTCTACATGCTCTAGTTGAAGATTTTGTGGAACTCCACATCTAAACCCTAGCTTCATGGCGGCATTGCAGAGAGTTCTCCAAACAAAACAAAGTGAAAATGAGGGTGAAAGTTAGGAGGCATGAGTTTTTCTCTAGGTTTTTCATTACCCTAATATTTAGGTTGCCCTTTTGAGTGATTATTTTCACATTATTTTAGAATATTCTACCTTGGTTAATACTTTAGAAGTATTATGTCGAGCCCTTGGTGCATAGTGAAGCCTAGGTTATGTGCCTTATCTATTTTTAGATTTCTTAAGAAAATAAAATTTCCAATACCTTAGAATAGTTCATGCCTGGATTTTTTTTTATCAAAACCATAGTTTCCTTATATTTTTTCAAAAAATCAAGTCAAAACTCAAGTCAAGAATGAGTCTCTCTTTCTTTTTTAAAAATTTGAAATTGGAGATATTGTAAAATAGTATTAAGGCAATATTTCTATAAATTGTCTTAGTACTTATTTAAAAATGTAGTTAAATGAAAGAAAATGTTGTTAGAATCTTTCCATTTTTAGTTTGAGTCCCATTTGAGAAAAATAGAAAAAACAAGTGAATTGGGCTTTCCACTCCTGATTTTTAGTCATAACTGAGTGATTTTCAGTCCTTTCTGGGTCAACCCTCTTGGGAGGGAATATTTCCATCTTTTTCATTTAGTTTGGAGGTTAGGGCCCTATTTTGGAGGACTTTTCTTCTTGCTCGAAAATGGCACTGGAGTTACTATTTTGAGGAGAAGTTTATTTAGATTTTTCCATTCTCACTCTTGGAGGCACTTGGAGGCATATATTGGAGAAAAACTTAGTTTTTCTCATTAGTTAGTGATTAGAGTGAGTGGAGACTTGCTTCTTACTCTCTTGATCATTTGTAGAGAGCTTTGTAAGATTTGATTTGCACTCAGATTGTGATATTCTCATACTCCTTTCAAAGTAATAAAATACAATTGAGCATTCCTATCTAAGGGTTTTGTCTCATTTTTGATTTCAATGGTTTGATGTTAAATTGTGATTGAAATTTTGAATCCTTTTTCATGTCCCATTATTACAAGTGTGTGCGCATAATTTTCATTTTAATGTAGTTTTCACATTGTGCTTAGTCTCAAACCTTCATGCAAATTACTTATGTGTTTCATTTTTTCATCTGAGATTGTGAAAGTTGAGGTTTTGAAATCTGATTGTGAAGTTGAGTTAGTAGAAAAGTTAAAGTTTTGGTGCATCACCCATTAGGTTTATGATTTCATTTTGAGTTTTCCTTCTAACCATTTTCTCAAAAAATTCATTTATATTAGGTGATATGCCAAGGGAACCAACCCTATTTGGAGATTCATTATCATCATAGGTCACCCACGACCTGATTGTGTTTCCATATTTCAACAGGATAGTTAAGTCAAAATCTTAGCTAGGGTGCAATCTTGATTGGCAACATTTATAGTGGTGATCATGCTACATTCCTTAGTTTTCCTCTTCCATTGAAAACTACATTTTCAAAGAACCTTACTCATATTTCCTCTTCCACTTGCAACTGCATGTTTAATGTTATTTTTTTTTATCTAATAAAAACTCTCATTGCCTTTGTAGCTTTTTATAGTAGATGGAAATGCGATTATCCATATATCTGCCTATCTATACTTGATAGAGTTATTTGGTTCATGTCTTTAAATCCTTGTCATACAAATACATCATTCTATGCAACAATTATATAATTTTAGAAGCAACCATAGTCTTCTTGTTTCTTTCTTATGCCTACTTTCAATTTAATTATTGTATAGAAGTATATTATGGAGAGTTTTGGATGCCCATTTACAGGATGGTGGGTATAATCATGTCATCCCTTTTCTTTGAATTTTTTCTATTATATAACATCATTGTTTTGAAAAATTTTGAAGAGGAGGGAGATGGTCGTGTAGACTCTAAGGATGATGATAGGGTGCATCAGTGCTACTGGCCTCTGGATATGGGGGAGGTGTTTCGGGCTTCTTTTTTCCTTGTTGGCTTCTTCCCTTCTTGACTCAGACTGGCTCTTGTATCGATTTTTGGTTGTTTTGTATTTCTTGTAGTTTGGTCTATTAGGGCGCTAACCTACATTTTCTCCATTTCTTTTGTTTCTTCCTTTCCTACCTACAAGAGTTTTTTTTACTTCTCTATGGTGGAAAATGATCTATTTATTGAGGTAAGGGCCTTGTTCTTTGCCATGTTTAATAGTGGTTTGGGGTTTTCTATTTGTACTTTTGGTAGTATGCGGTGGTCTTCCCTTCGACCAAGGATGTTTCTTCCCTTGCTGTCATTTTTATTGGGTGACCCCTACTCGCCTTTTCTGTTAGCGACTCTCTCTTGTTCCATATTTTTTGACTTGTGACTATCCTTTTTGTTCTATGTATCCTCTATTCAGGGATGGTTTTTTTTTATCTTCTTTCATTTCAAGGTTAAAGGAGATATGGAAACCTTTTTTTCTACTTGTCATAGACTATGTTGGGTATCCTTTGCTTCAATGTCTGTTCTTTGCTTCCTAATGTGGGTTGCAAAGATTTGGCGATGTTTTTTTGGTGATCATAGATATTCTTCTTATGGTGTTCTTTATGTTGTTTATTAGGTTTTTTTTCTTAATCTCTTCTAAGATAAGGCTTGCTTTAGAGTGTCTTACTTTGGTTGTTGTTCTAGGTGTGTTAACTATCACTCTCAATATGGTGATAAGGGCATTTTATGCATTTCTTTACATGGTTCTCCCTAGAACTATATGGTGCTCCCTATTGAGTGGTGGTGGGGGCTCTACCTTTTTTGGATTGGGATTGTGGGTTCTAAGGTTGATCACCAGGCCTTCGTGGCTCCTAGTGTTATTATAGTGTTTGGTTATATCTCTTCTACCTTTTTTTTGTAGAGATGTGTTGATTATCTTAATCTCCACTTGGTTGTTGTTGTTGGCTATGCTTTTCGGGGGTAGAGTTGTTCTTCTCCTTTGTGTTGGTTTTTGAATCTTGTGGTGGGTTTTGAAGGGTTTGACTTATTTAAGGTTAGCTACAATGGTCCTCTCTCATATTTATGAGTTTTGTTGGGTCTTCTACCTTGGATATTTGCTCGACTTCCACTTTTGAGGTGGATTCATCTCCTATTGATGTGGAGATTGTTCTTGTCAGATTGGATTAAGTTTTTTCTCTTTCTTAGATCCTCCTTTGTTGACAAAGCTACCATGGTTTCTTGGGGGTTTCTAGCCTCAACTCAAAGTCTCTTTTTCTCCTATTGAGGTGGATAGTTTCTAGTGGAGAACTCCTATTTCTACCCCTTTGGTTGGGTCTATTAGGTTTTGGTAGTTGGTGGCTTATGTTGGCTCACTCTTGTCTCATAAATTTTGTGTTTTCTAATAGGTTTCTTGTTTTTGTTATCTCTTTATTGCAGGAATTTTCTCTACTCTGGTCTAAAGCTTATATTGTGTTTCATTCTCCCTAAGCTTTGTGTTGGGTGGTGTGTTTTTTTGTTTCCTTTGCTGCTACTATTTCTCTCTAGTCGTTCTTTGTTCTTTATCTTCCTGCTTTAAGGAAAAGCATGACTTGTTACAAGTTTCATGCTCCAGTCAAAAGCATTGTATTTGTTTGTTCTTCTCTAGCTCACTCCTTGTGAGTCTTGTTTTCTGTTGACTCACATTTTTTGAGTCACCTCTCCCTACCTCTATGGTTTCTTTGTTATAAGTACTAACCTTTCCAGTCTTAACATAATCAAAACATCATTATCATCAACTATACAATACTTTATAGGATTTCCAAAATATGACCCAATGGAAAGATACTTATTCTCATAGCAGTAAAAGTTAAGGATGTAATTCTTTATTTATGAACTAATGTTAATCTTGATATGTATGTGGAATAAATAAATATAGGTTTAGGAGAAATTAAATTTGGTGTTACTCTATGAAATAAACATGCTACACCAATCTTTCAACGAGGTTTCTTAGAAGGCTTCTTTCTAAAAATTTAAATAGATTACATATTTTCCTATGCCCATGAGGTTATTCACTCAACCTCTTTGTTGGTAGTATTAAATTTATCTTTGATAAGAAATGGCAATTATTACCTAAATCTCTTCAACACTCCTAGGAAAAGTAGCGAGGGGTTTTCTTCCTCACATCTTTATTTCTAAAAAATGTTTTGGCTTCAATCACAGTAGTTTGCTACTATTTTTAGTGATGTAGGTGTCTAATAAACCACTCGATGATGTTTACATTCAAGTTTTTTTACTTGAATGAAGATCAAAAGTCCTTTGATTACAATTAGAGAATACATTTTGAGGCCTTGGTTATGTAACTAGTGGACCATAGTCACTAAACCAAAGGATATAGGGGTCCACCTTTTAGATGGAATTAGGGGGACCTATTTCACTCTTAGCTCATTAAAGGAAACCTTAGAGACTTCTACCCAATGATTCAATTGAGGGAAGTAATACTAGAAAAAGGAGGTTTCATTTGGTGTGATTAAAAATGGGTTTCACCACTAAGCAAATTCTTAGAAATAAATAAATGAAAGCAATACGTAAATCTAACTATGTGACCTAGAAAATGAAATTTAAAATATGAATAATAAATTGAGGATAAATAGAGAAGTACTTGGAAGACTAGAGATATCCAAAAAAAGGTCTACAAATTTGAGATCCTAACTTTCGATTTTCACTTGGGACTCTTATGCCAGAATGGGTGATTTAGTCCTGCTATTGGAATCTAGGTAGAATCTAGAATCTTTAGATGATAAATGAGGATAAAATATGAATAATAAATTGAGGATAAATAGAGAAGTACTTGGAAGAGTAGAGATATCCAAAAAAAGGTCTACAAATTTGAGATCCTAACTTTTGATTTTCACTTGGGACTCTTATGCCAGAATGGGTGATTTAGTCTTGCTATTGGAATCTAGGTAGAATCTAGAATCTTTAGATGATAAATGAGGAGCTACAAAAATTGCTAAAAATAGGTATACTGGAACTCATACACCCAATGTGGTGATTTAGTCCTAGTATTAGGGTTTGATTGAAACTTTTGTATCCTTGAGTAATCTTCTGTAGATTTCATCTTGTCTGATCTTCGAGTTTGAAAAGTCTAAATTCTGGTTTGTATGTGAGTTTCTGTGAAGATAACTTATTGACAACTTTGACAACTTTCTCCAATATTGCAACTTTTTTTTCAAAGGATATTCAAGCTCAGAGTCACCTAGATCTACAATCATACATGAAGAGGGGAAATTTTCATTGTATTAGAGAATAGGGGTTTGCCTTGGTCAGACCCCATTTTGATAATTAAACCTTGAAATGAAATGAAATAGAATGAAGGAATGATGAACGAACAATATGTAATGTTGCAAGTCACCAAACCCTTGAAGTAAATGCTGCAATCTTGTGTGAGATTGCTCCAATGGATGTGGATCTTGAATCTTGATCTTGATATGAAATAATGACTTTGAATGATTTCTTGAATCATGAAAACCTACATTACAAATGTTAGCTCAGAAACACACATGATACATGATGCTTGCATCATGAATGCTACTCCAAAATACTTGGTAATCAACTCTTGAACTATTTAGAATTCTCTCATAAGATTGCTTATATTGCTAGCTCTTGTTAGGAGAAAATATGTGAAATTAAATTGTATTTATACTTGTTTATGCCAAATTTCCCAAAATTACCACACTACAAGCCCACATAAGATCTAAGATAATAAAATCTTGCCAATAATTTGATTTGAAATAGGTCCTAGTTAAAGTGGGACTCATATTCCAGTTGGGGCATATGAGTGCCAATGTCTTAAACACAGAACGTGAACTCCAAAAAGTGTTAAGTTCATGGCAATATTTGAAATTAGGCCCCGAGACCTAGGTGGAACCCATATGCCCAAGGTGGCATATGAGTCCCAGATCACTAGATCTAGAACACACCCCAAAAACATGAATTATGATTGGTCATTTAATAAATTTCAGGATTATCCTTGAAGAAATGCATTAAATAAGGCTTGTGGATGAAAAATAGGACCAAATAAGGCATAAATAAGCCCAATTTTAATAGGGAGGGCCCAAAAAGTGTTAAAATTTAAAGGGATACATTTTTCTACACTATATTTAGCCCCCACTTTAGTGAGAGGAGGAACTTGCTTCAAACTCACACTAAAGTAGACAAAATTGAATGAAGAGGGTTCCAAGTTTACCAATGTGGATGGTATAGGATGAAAAAGATCAAGGAGGTGGCCAAGCCTCTAAGATCCAATATCCTACATCAAACCAACATAGGAAAAAAGGAACACATATGTGAGTGATGTATGAAGCAACAACAAAATAAAAGCATACACTGCCAAAGACATAAAGAAGAAAGAAAAAGAGGGGTGGATCAAGCCTTGAATGTTTTTCCAACCCGATGTGGATTAGATATAAGTTGTTTGTCCAAAAAAATATTTACAAGTGTAACATCATGTCCATTATTCAAACCAAACACACGCTCACAAGGGATAGTGAAACCTGAGGCCATCCACTAGGTGAGCCCCCAGAGAAACATACGCACACAGTCGGTATGTTCTCACATAGACAAGAAAGTGGCTATGGTAAATTCATGCCTAAGTTCATATACCATATGTTAATCATACCAAAGCTATACCTCCTAATAACTTTTATAACACACCACACAACTTGAACGATAAGATCCATGAGACAAGCAAAAAATTGTATGCTAACACTCATGAATAACAAGATGGCTCCATGGGCATGCAAAATTTGTTATACAAGGTGGCCATATAAAATTTATTGTAAATGAAAAATAATGTAATGTACATTTTGTTGTGCCTATAGCACACACACCCCGCGTGCCCCTTATTTTGAAGCTTGAGTGTTTGAGGAACTTTTGAAAATAATTTTGAGTTAGTCACATGTTGCCCCTCCCGAAAATTTTTCTATGTCATGATTTGCACCAAAACATCCTTCGGACAGCGTGGGTCCAGACCTGTGGCCCACCGCGTGTGGACTTCCCTTGCATTTTCGCTATTTCAAATAGAAAATTTCAAACTTCCTCCCGCCATGCGGGATCTGTACCCCTGGCCGCCCTTTTGGGTCTCTACCACTTCGAATGGAAATAACTTGACAGTCGTCCACATGTCGGACTTCGCCGACCCCAGTGTCGCCTCGATATGACTGCTCAAACAACCCAGCGGCCATCATGTGGGCATTAATAGAAAGCATATAATACACAAAACCCTATATATATGTTTGATGACTTGTCATTTTCAACAAATTATTTTTGTAGTGGAGTAAGAACATCATCCACAGCTTTTGTCGTGCCCGTACCTTGCACCCACCACCTAGGGTTGATTCTGCATAGTGTTCAACACCTCCTTCATCGAGATCATTATGTAGGTTTACTATTTTCTAGGCTGGATTTTCTTCTTGCTAAATTACCAAAAGATTTAATGGTTGCTTCAGTTAAAATGTTAAAATTTAATCAAGATCCATCCTCCCATGAAATCTATGAACTAAAATACCTTGAAAACCTTTAGAATCATGATTTGATCCCATTCAAAAATCACATGTGCCACCACTGTTCTTGAGGAGAAACATCCTAGCTCCTTGGACCCATTTCGTCCACTTGGCCATACCTTGTCAACAAACTCAAACCCTTATGAGTTGTCCGTCATCTTTTTCGGACCCACCTCCACGGGGAGATCCTAGCCCTTGGTATTCTAAATGGATGCATATCAAACACCTCAAACGTATTGTCCACCGACTCCTGTGGGCTCATCAGCGTAGGTCTCCACAATACTTTCGCCCTTTCGAGAGCATCGTTCCAAATAATTGTCGCCACGCCTCATTCTTCCTAGCATAAACCGACCAAGTCATTGAGCAACGAAAAAATTAAGGCTAACCCATCCATCCATCACCTTCCTCAGGTACGACTATGTGGACATCCATCCTATTTTGGCCCTTTTAAGACCATCGTTTGAACGGCCTTTCGGATCTGCCCTCCCACATTGCGGGTCTCTCTTCTCCCATTTATGTTTAAACTATGAAAATCTCCAATGGAAACCACCTGTCCATTGTCCTCCTTGGGCCTAGATTTGAGGGAATCCACCAACTCATTTTCATTTCAGACGTCTGTCCAATACCACGTTTTGCCTCTGTGGGTCCTACAGTTGCCTTTTCCGCTCGAAGGGCTATAGAACATCTCAACAAAAAAGTCTTAGGTTGTCCACTCGCTCGGGTCTGCCAACACAGACCTCTGTCCGCACCTTGTTGTTTCGCTTTTCCGTTCCAAATGGTGAACCCTTGGTGTCCTCTCGACCATCAAAACTCGTTGCCTCAAGCGTCATTCATGTTGTGCATTCAAAATCTCTCGAGCTTTGTGGGTGGAGTCTTGTAGACTACTGTATGGAGGACTTTGTCTCCACTTTTCTATTTGAACAACCTTCATCATGTGTCCTCCTGCTTAGTGGATCCCGCACCTCTATCTACCATCAGGTAAAACAATCAAACAAAAACAACAATAAAGCACCTAGGACTCTTCATGGGTCCAACGTTGTGGAACTCCATATGCAGACCATCGTGTCCCCTTTGCCATTCTAAATGGCCATCCCTTGGTGTCTTCCCAGGTTTCCTGGCCCACATGTCCCAAACATCCTCCACCTCTGTAGATCCCACATTGCAAGGCTCTGGCCTACCAGTGTCATTTCAACGACATACACAAATAGCTGCCAGCCCAGGGAAGTTTGTTTCCCTGGGCCCGCATTAAATTTTTTCCCTCAGACAAAAGGCAAAAGTAACATTTAAAAGGGACTTCATGCATGAATTATCTAATCTAACATTTTTTTGCAGGGTGTCAATTGGTGTTCCTTGTTTTACATGATTTTATCATTTACTGCTTCCTTTAGTTGCAGGATATATGGAACCAGCTGCTGGAACCTCAGGGGAAGCTGCAAAAAAATACAAGGGAAAGAAAATTGTGAAGGGTCCTTGGGGTAAAGAATACAAGGATCAGATGAAGTATAAATTCCAAGGAGAGCCCTTGAACTCCAAAGTCCTCATTTAAGGGAAGGACATTTCAGATACAAACTTGGGGCATATCAACCTCGATGAGTTCAAACAAAGGGTAAGGATAGATCCAAAGATAGAAAATGCCTGAAAGATCAGAGCAAGTGGTTTGGCCAAGGCCACCGGTTTCCTGCCACCCCTTATCATCCCAAAACTTTTGATGGCCTATAGAGAGGCCTACCAGGCAGAAACCAGAACCATCGTGGACAAGGATGGAAACATATTAGCTGACCTCTCCACCAAATCTATTGGAAACACCATTCACATCCCCATAGTTAGTAAAATGGAGAACACTACCATAGAGTATGACAAGAAAATGTGGGATGAAGACCCCCTTAAGTGTAGGAAATTGATCAACCAACACTGGTTGAAGGATAAGAGGGGCAGTGCCAACAAAGTTCCCCATGAATTATTCAAAAGTGATTTCTATGAAGATTACCATGACTTGGTAACTCTTCTAAGAAGAGTCATGGGCCTTCTGACCTCTGCTTACTTTCAAGAATGGATGTTTTACTTTATTGAGGAAATCATCTAGGGAAAGACATAATTTTACTGGGAGGGAATGATCAGTGAGTGTCTGCATGAAAAATTCATGGCAGTAAAGAAGACCTCAAAATTCTATATGACATCACACCTCGTGTATTTTCTCACCGACTGTGCCCAGTATAGAGGCATGTTTGTTGTACAAAATCCAGATCCATGAACAGAGATGAAAGTGTATGAAAAGTACCCTCAGCTTCAATATAGAAATTTCAAGAGGGAGCACTATAGAGTTAATGATGCCTTCATAGGCTATGTTATCAGATTGCTTGGAGGTGACCCAGAGAGAAGAATTTCACACAGTGCAAGCACCTTCATCCATCAATTTAGATTCCTATTCATTCAATTTCTAAAGTTTACTTACATCAGAACCGAAGGCTTTTCAGACAAACCATACAAGCTACCCTGGCATCCTAATGACCGGATAATACTACTTGAAGTCTCTTGGCAGCTACCAAAATCACATGCACTCCTAGGCAAGAAGTACTGGGTAGGAGTTCCCTATCCTCTTATCTTTTGACAGGTAGAGTATGAGCTCCATACTTCCCAATGTGTAGAAAACTCTGATAAAGAGCTCAATGAGTACAACCTATAGTTATACAATGCTCGCCCATGGATGGATCCTTATGGTAAGATCATGAAGATGGTGGGAGTAGAGTATGCCCACTTGCACAACTTCAAGGACTTCTAGGCAAACTGCAAGGATGACAAGGAGGTTTTTATGTGGCAATATGTGCGCATGACGACCTACTTGGTAAAAATGGTTAAGTTATTTCCGGTGCCAGAGAAGGTGGTGGAGGAAGAAAGCACCATGATAGATCCAAGATACCATGTTGTTGCAAACTTGTCATTGCCAACTTTAGATTGGAATGAAGAAGAGTTTAGTGACCTCGATATTATCACCAAGCCTATTGAGGCATGAACAAAGAAATGGGTTGATGGGAAAGTGGCCCAATTGAAGTAGCAAGGAATAGAGCTTACTTTTGTAGAGTCTGAACATCCGCATAAGGGTGAAGTTGAGGGTGTCGATGACCCTTCAACGGGAGAATCCTCAACATATCCTCGCAACACAAGATCGATAAAGAGAAAGGATGCAGCTGAAGATCAACCCAAATCTAAGAACTCTCCAACAAAGACTCCAGAGGTTGGAACATTGAAGAGGTCGAAGAGGTCAGGAAGTTTCTCCACAATACCTCCTATACAGGAAGATCCTCTTCAGAAAGGGGAGGACCAGCCAAAGTCTTCACCTATTACATCCACTACTGCAACCACCACTGATGTTGCTACTACCCTGCTTAGCTCACACACATCAGTCAATACCTCTCCACCCATGGTGGACATCTTTGTCCACCTTGCCTCTACCTCTCGAGCAGCACAGGTTATGTCAATGGATTCCTCTTCGGCCACCACTTCCTCACTTTCCTCATCATCCATGTCCCCATCAATTTCTCTTCCAACTTCCACCGCAAAAAATACAATTCCTTTCCTCACGCTACCAGACCCCACCAAATATATGCAGAACATGCCATTTGAACTCTCAGGGATTTTTGCAAACCCTACGGTGTAGGCTACCATTGCCCAAGCAATAATTGGTCTCCCAGCTCCTCCTCCTCCGACTGAGCCACTATCAATGGAGGCCACCATGCAAATTTTCAAGAATTTGGATAGACAACAGAGGGAGGCAACGAAGAGGTTGGAAGATGAGGCAGAAGACTATCATGAGCATCCTATATTTGGGCACCAAGTAATTGACGAGGTCATCTATGAATCCTCCATTTATGATGGTGAGGATTCAGGTGACAAGATTATTGAGGAAACCTCTAATCTTGAACTTGAATAAGAGCTAGCCAAGTAGCTCAAGGAAATTGAAAAGGAGGCTGAAAGAGAGACCATCAATTAAGGAAATATTACTGACTTAGAAACGAAGGACAATAAGTCTCCAGTAGGGGAACATGACCAAAGCCCCAAACATGATGAGGAGATGCCCCTTCATGATGAACTATAATAAAAGGAGGGAAAGTTAGATAGAGAGGAGAAAACAAGAGATGAACAAGAGATGGAGCATAATGAAGAACGAGATCACAAAGTAGAGAAGGAAGAAGAAGAAGAGGCTCCTAAGAAAGAGGTTAGTCCCGAGAAGCATGCAGCTATGAAAACCCTGAAAGTAACAGTTGTGATACAATATTTTGATGAAGAGGAAGGGGAGAAGCTGGAATAGGAAGCCTCGGGTGATAAAACAATCACAAATGCAACAGGCTCACGAAGAAGAAGGTGGTCGTGACTCACCTAAGAAAAAATCTTAGATTTCTGAGTGGCTCAAAAAATAGCTTGAAAGGAAGATCCCTACCCCAAAAGACCCAAAAGAACGATTGGAGGCCATCCTAGCTCATGCACAAATCAACACCAAGAAAAATCAAAAGCTGAAGGTCAGATCCCAGCTAACCATGGATGCCTCGGGGTCAAGGAATTAGAAAATTTCCACCCTAGTAATGGGTGAAGAAGGGGTTACTTATAATATTTCCACTATTGATTTAGGAACGACCACTAGGGAGGAAAAAATTGAGCATCTCCACAGATCATTTTCCACGATAGTGCAACAAATGAACAAATACAAGACCACCAAAGAGGAATTAAAGGAACAGGTGGAGGATTTGACAACATACATCCAATAATGGTCTTCAACTAATGAGTTTCCTACCATGTCGTCGACCCCTCCATTGCTTCTCTCAGTGGAGCACATCAGTAAATTGGAAAAGAGGAAAAGTTGGACTAAGGCTATGGAGGACTGGTTTCAACAGGTCATCTATAATGGCAATATGGGCATCAACGTGCTGTTAGAGCAGAATTTTTTTTTGGACGTGCACAAGTACCTTGAGGATATTAAAAATATGTGCACTAACTTCCCAGAAGTATTTAGAATCATGCATCCCAAGGTTGAGGCAATCCTCAGGTTGCTTGGGAAAATAGTGAAGAAGGAGCTCATCGTAGCTAAGAAAGATCTGTCGCTCGTAGAGAACTGGAAGTTGGGCCTATAGCACATAAAATAAATACTGGAGTAGGTGCTCCATGAGGTTGAGTGAGATCTAGATTGGGTAAGGGATATTTGGACTGGGTAAGGGAGATCAGGACAACATTTCTTGATTATCTTAAATTAATGATAGGATTCGAGATGTCACCTACCGAGTTAGATCCAGAAAAGGTAAAGCCCCACTTTCACAAGAAAATGGAATATGGAGGTGTTGGGGAGCTTACAATGGACTTTATGGGATTTTCTACTTGTGCCTTCACCCTATCAAAAAAAAGTTTGTGGGATGCAGCCAAGAATGATGGAGATTGGAAGGCTCTCACAAGCCAGTCCAAGAAGTTGAATTTTCAAGTGCTTCAATCTGATATCTAGGAATGGGATAAATTGCACCCTTTGATCGGCTAGTTTATAGAGTATACCAATATCAAGAAGAACAAGGGAAATCCTATTATTGATGATGAGTTTCTGACTAAGTAGCTATAGCCAAAGGGATAAAACAACAATCTGCTAAAAGACAAAAGGCTACACTTCTGTCACATAAGGACAAAATAAGGAAAGGACAAAAATGTAATTTAAAATTGTAAAATATTTGGGGGTAGGTGAAACCCTAGTGTAAAGTGAATATTGGCCACACAATGAGATTGAATCTTGGCCACATGTTTTTCTTTCTGAAAACAATATATTTTGGTCTCCTCCTCTCATTTTAGTAGAGTTGAGTTGTTGTAAAGGCATGTTGGAGAAATATTAATAGAAGCTCATTGACTTTTGGTGGATTATTTTTTTTCTATTGCATGTTACATGGTTCATCTCCCATAGTTAGCTGATTTAGAAAGATCTACTTTGTTGTTTAGACTAGTTTTAGTTTGCTTTGGTAGAATAGTTAATGCTGTTCAACGGTTATGAAGTTTTCTGTTGTGTTGATGCCTTTCTTGTCCATACTTTTGGTTGTTTATTGATGGTGGACATTTGTGTAAAGTTATTCTATGCATAAATCTGAACCTTCTCCCAAATTTTATTGTTTGTTCATGCATGTTTATGGTGGATGAATGGTTGAATATTTGTAGTCCTTAGAAGCTTGCACAAATTTCATGATACTATGCACAAATCTGCTTAAGTGAAATTCAGTTCTGAGGAAGCCATCCATAGTAGAACCCTCCATGATCACTGTTCATTGCTAGTTGCAGATCCAAGAAACTCTTCCTTTCCTTTTTCTCTTCTTTTTCTTTTAATAAATAGCCTATGATAAGGTTCATTGCACATTGTAAAGCCAAATCTCAAGTCAAAATAGGAGTTTAATATTGTTGTTTGAACCTATAGCAAACTGCACATTAACTTCCCACTTCAAAAAATTCATTCTAAAGATCCAACTTCCTTCCATCCTAACTTCCATAAGTCTTCCCTGTGATTACCAGAAAAATCACATCAAATACCAACTAAAGAATTCCATGCATGTCATGACCTGACACCCGAGAGACCTTGGGGTAATTTTCAGCAACTTGTTGTTGGAGATTGCCTTTCAAGAGAGGTGATGCACCTATGCATTGTCTGTGTTGAGAAAGTGTATAAAACACCCATCAAAACATTCAAAGGGGTTTTTCTTAGTTCATGTAAGGTCTTAACCTAGGGAACACCGTGCCTAATGTCTCCAAGAGAGGACCAAACAAAGGATAGAAGATTCATGACTTAGGGGATGCATTTTTTTGCATCAACCCACTAAGAGGAATATAATATGCTAAAAGAGATCATGCACTTTAAGGACATCACACCCAATTTTTGGATGTTGTATTTCTGATATGTGGTTGTAATTTATGTCAACACTATTAGCATTAATGTCTTTAAGAGTGTATATGTCGAGGATATTGAGAAAATTGAAATAACATATGTTACAGGTTGTCTATGAAGCAGTGAATATCAATGTATTGGAAAGTTCAGTATGTTGATGATGAGAAGTTTCATATTAAAGGGTTTGCTTGCCTATGTATGAAGTTCCTACTCCGTAATTTTCAGAGGTGCGCATGAAGATTTGAGCAAGTTATAAAGCTTTGTGTTCTAATAGTTATTTTGTTACTAGAAATGGTGTTCATAGAAGAACATAATGTGTTTTTGGTAATCTGAAGTGTTGCGTATGTTCCTAAAGTGTTTGTGGATGTTTCTAGATCATTTTCTATCTATGTTGCACATCTTCATTCATCATTGTGCTCGTAATCCAATATTTTCTCTTGCGTGTTCATGTTTTTCATGTTCATGGCCGACAAGGTGTTGAAGCATGTTGTGGTTCTCTGAGGAAGAATATTTGAAGGTTTTTTGTGTTTGAGGACATTGTTATGGGTCTCTACTATGTTTTGAACAACCTTGGTTGATGTGAATTGATAATATTTATTGTTTTGGGCCGACAATTTGCATTCATTCTATTATTTTTTTGAAGTCGACATGAAGCAATGTAATTTATTGTTGTGGATATTTAAGCGATTGCTTTTTCATTTGATGAGCATGAGGTGTAAAGTGTGTGTGATATGTGTGAAAAAGGTTCAAATCATTCAAAAGTAGAGTAGAGTGTGAAGAAGAGTGAAGGAGAGTGAAGAAGTGTTCATGTGCTTAACCGAAACTGTACTCAGGCATTTGCAGATGCTTCTTTCTCAGTTCAAATTCTTCAGATGGTTTTAATCTAAAATATTTTATGTAAGACAGTGAGTCTTCCTTTGAGTAGTGAGCTCTAGGCAATGTGATTGAATGCATGTGCATTCCCCATATATTTTCTTATACTTTTAATAGGGTATAACTTGTGGATTATCCTCCATCATTTTTTTCCCCTAACAAGGTCTCCACACAAAACTCTTTGTGTTATGTGTTCTTCTGCTGAGTTGTTGATTCATGCTTTCACTGTTAATAATTAGATTTGAGATTAAAGGTCAATAAGTTTAAATAAGTTTAAATAAGTTTGAAATTTAGTGACAACTAATTCACCCCCCCCTTAGTTGTTTGCTCTTGTGTTTCCAACAATTTCTATCAGAGCAGGTTCCTTGAAAGAAGTTTAACAACTTGAGGTGATCTGGGATGACGACATACAAGGAGGATAGTCTGAGATTTGATGGAACAAACTACACTCTATGGAAGGCTAGAATGGAGTGTCATTTGAAATGCATTGGTGAATCCTACTGGAACATTACAAGTCATAGGTATATTATTCTTTAGAGTGGCCCTACTACTACTATTGAGATTAGGGATGCTGAATATAATATCAAAGGTAATGAGGCATTGTTAAGTGCTTTGACTGATACTGAGATGATAAATTTTATGGATCTGAAAATTGCCTACGAGATCTGGAAAAAGTTGGAAAATTTATATGAAGGTGATTCTAATGTGAAAATGGCCAAGCTATAATGTCTGAAAGGAAAATATGAACTATTGAAGATGGGTAATGATGAAAATATTGCTACTTACATGCAAAGAGTGAATGAACTTGTGTGTGGTATTAGATGTGCTAGTGGACAGGTGGATGAAATAGAGATTGTTGCTAAAGTGCTTATATCCTTGCCTCATGCATACAATATCAAAGTTGTAACCATTTAATAGCTCCAGACTATTGTAAATGTAACCAGAGATATGTTGGTTGGGAAACTGACTACTTTTGAGTTAAGTGAATTTGATGATGCCCTTCCCAAGATATAATTTGAATTTAAACCTACTACTTCCAAGAGAGACAAGAAGAGATATGATCCGGGTGAAAATTCTTCTAGAAAGACATTTAGTTATGAGGAAGAAATGAGATAGATTGGAGAAGAAGAGAGCTAAATGAGCTTGAAGCACTTATTGTAAAAAAGGAAGCCAAAGGAGAAGGTAAGTATAAAGGAAAGTTGTCTATAAAATGTTTTTCTTGCAATAAGATAGGTCATTTTTCCTCAAGGTGTCTAGAAAGAGTTCCTAAGCCAAGACCTTACAAGTCTAAATTTCAAAAGAAGTGTTATTATGTTGTTGATAAAGGTGTGACAAATGAAGAATCTAACAAAGGGAATGCAAGTGAAGATGAGTTTGTGTTTATTGCTATCAAGGAAAATATCCTATATCTACTGAATCTGCTAGTTGTACAAAAGTGGAGAAAGCCCTACTTGCTCAAGTTGAAGAAAAAGATGAATTGGTAATTGACAGTGGATGTTCACATCACGTGACAGGTAATAAAAGCAATTTTGTAAGCCTAGAAAATTATGATGGTGGTGTTGTAAGATTTGGTGATAATAATGGTGGAATAATCTGTGGCAGAGGATGTATTTCTTTTGATGGTAAGCATAATACTGATGATGTTATTTATGTTGAAGGTTTGAAGAATAATCTTCTGAGTGTTGGATAGATGATTGATAAGGGATACAATCTTCAATTCAAAGATGAAAAGTGTAGAATATTGGGAATTTTTGGAAAAGTGATTGCTTCTGGTATAAAAACAAAAGGTAACATATTTCATCTAAATGCTAGTAGTAAAATTTGTTTGATTGCTCAAGTTGATGAGCGCTAGTTGTGGCATAGAAGAATGTGTCATGTAAACTTTGAAAATATTATCAAGATAAGTGTCTCACAAGCTATGAGAGATCTTCCTAAGTTGGTGAAGCCTACTAGTGTCATATGCAAGGAATTTCAGTTGGGAAAACAAACTAGAATTTCATTTCACAACAAACAACATTGTTCAAATGAATTGTTGGAGCTTGTGCATACTGACTTGTGTGGCCCTGCTAGAATCAGAAGTCTGCAAGGTTACAGGTATTTCATGTTGCTTATTGATTATTACTCTAGGATGATGTGGGTTACTTTCTTAAGGGAGAAATCAGAAGATCTAGAAAATTTCAAGATCTTTTAAGCTATGGTTGAGATAGAGATAGGTCTGAAGATTAAGTGTCTAAGATCAGATATAGGTGGTGAATTCACTTCCAGTGAGTTTAATTCTTTTTGTGAAGAACATGGGATAAAGAGACAAATATCTACACCGTGGACCCCTCAAAAAAATGGAGTTGTGGAAAGGAAGAACAAGAAAGCTCTAAATTCTACTAGAACCATGATGCGTGAAGGAAATGTCTCGCATGTCTATTGGAGAGAAGTTGTAAGTATTGTAGTCTATATCCTTAACTGGGTACAAATCAAAGGTAATACTACTAAGACTCCTTTTGAGCTATGGTTTGGTCATAAGCCTACTATCAAATACTTCAAAATATTTGGGAGTAAATGCTATATCAGGAGAGATGAAGATATAGGAAATTTTGATGCTAGAAGTGATGAAGGAATATTTCTTGGTTATTCTACTAAGAGTAAGGCCTACCGGTGCTATAACAAGAGATTGAAGAAAATGGTTGAAAGTGCAAATGTTAAGGTTGATGAAGACATTGCTAGAGCCTCCAGAACATGTGGGTATGATTTTCATGATCAGAATGATAGTAAAAACAACAAACAGACTTCAAATCAAGTTCAAATTTTACTGGTGAATTAAGAAGGTCAAGAAGAAGCGAAGACTAGTGAAAGCACAAAAGAGAGATCACAAGAGCCTAAAATTTAAGAACAACCTAATACTCCAAGGTATGTGAGATTAAATCATTCAAAAAATCAGATTATAGGAGATAAGAACAAAGGTGTCCAAACTAGAAGAAGAATTGCAGAAGAATATTGTTTAATTTCAAAGACTGGGCTAGGTAATGCCAATGAATCATGCAAAGATGAATAGTGGATTGAAGAAATGAAAGAAGAACTACAAAAAATTGAAAATAATAATACATGGATTATTGTTCCTAGGCCTAAAGACAAAAAATTAATTGGAACTAAACGGGTTTTTAGAAATAAGCTGAATGAACAAGGTGAAGTTATAAAAAACAAATCAAGATTGGTGTGCAAAGAATAATCTCAGATGGAAGGAATTGAATTTTAAGAAACTTTTTCTCTTGTTGCTAGAATTGAAGCTGTAAGATTATTTCTTTGCTTATGTTGCTTACAAAAACTACAAAGTGTATCAGATAGATGTCAAGTTGGGATTTCTAAATGGTGAATTAGAAGAAGAGGTGTATATTGAGCAACCTTATGGATTTCAATTGACTGATCAAGGAGACATGGTTTTTTAGTTAAAGAAAGAATTGTATGGACTCAAAAAAGCCCCTAGAGCTTGGAATTCCAGACTCGATAAATACCTGATGAAGCTTGGATTTAAACAAAGGTACTGCTAATAGTAATTTGTATTTCAAGATTGATGATGTTAAAGATTTGTTTGTGGAAGTCTTTGTTGATGATATCATTTTTGGAGGAGATGATGGTTTGTGCATGAATTTTGCTACCAAGATACAAAATGATTTTGAGATGTCAATGATTGGAGAGCTGAAATTATTTTTGGGACTACAAATTACTCAGACAGATAAAGGAATCTTTATATCTTAGTCCAAGTATGTGAAGGAATTGCTAAAGAAATTTTTTATGGAAGACTAAAAGCTAGTTGGTACACCCATGGTGACCAGATGCAAGTTAACACAAAATGATGATTCTCTGAAGGAAAATCAAACTAGGTACAAATCATTGATTGGTGGATTGCTTTATTTGACTCATATTAGACCAAACATCATGAATTTTGTATGCATTAATGTTGTATTTCAAGTCGATCCTAAGGAAACTCATGTGAGTGTTGTGAAGAAGATTTTTAGATATTTGAAAGGAACAATTGATTTTGGCCTATGCTATCCAAAAGATGATCTTACTTTAAGTGAATTTACTGATGCTAATTGGGAAGGAGATGTAAATGAAAAGAAAAGTACTAGTGGTGGCACATTTTTCCTGGGGAAGAAGTTGATTTCAGGGTTGAGTAAAAAGAAGAATGTCATTTCATTGTCTACTGCAGAGGCAAAATATATTGTTGATGTAAACAATTGTACTCGGGTATTGTGGATGAAGAAAATTTTGAAACGTATCAAAGTTGTGTATGATGAACCTATTACCATATTCTATGATAATTCAAGTGCTATAAATATTTCTAAGAATCTGGTGTTGCATTAGAAGACAAAAAATATATCTATCAAGTACCACATTTTGAAAGATAAAGTGAGTGATAAAGAAGTCAGATTAGATTATGTGCCTACTAAGGAACATATTGCAGACATGTTTACTAAGCCTTTTCCTAAGGATAATTTTGAGTATCTCAGAGAGAAGTTAGGGGTGATTACCCCTCCTAATCAGAACTAAGATGCATAGTCTTTGCATTAGCTCATGCATTCATAGTCATATTTGATCTAGATTGATGTTGTGGTGGCTGCTACTTAGGGGGAGTAGTTAGATGATTTAGATACATGGTTCAGAGCTTGTGTACCTTTTCCATTGATGTCAAAAGGGGAGAAGAGTAATGTGAAAAACTAAGGGGGAAAATAACAGTATGAGAAGAGCAATGTAACGAGGAGATTGTTGGAAGAAGAGTTAGTTTTGTTGGATGTTGTATTTATGATATGTGGTTGTCATTGATGTCAAAACTATTAGAATTAATGTCTTTAAGACTATATATTTTGAGGATATTGAGAAAATTAAAATAACATATGTTACAGGTTGTCTATGAAGTAGTGAAGATCAGTGTGCTGGAAAGTGCAGTATGTTGATGATGAGAAGTTGTGTATTAAAGGGTTTTCTTGCTTGCGTACAAAGTTCCTACCCCATAAGTTTCAGATGTGCACATGAAGATTTGAGAAATTTATAAAGCTCTATGTTCTAACAATTATTCTATTACTAGAAATGGTTTTCACAAAAGAAGATAATGTGTTTTTGATAATTTGAAGTGTTGCATATGTTCCTGAAGTGTTTTTGGATGTTTCTAGATCGTGTTCTATCTTTTTTGTACATCCGCATTGATCATTGTGCTCACGATACGATATTTTCTCTTGCATGTTCATGTTTTTCATGTTTATGGCTGATAAGGTGTTGAAGCATGTTGTGGATCTCTGAGGAAGAATATTTGAAGGTGTTTTGTGTTTGAGGACATTGTTATGGGTCTCTACTATGTTTTGGCCAACCTTGGTTGATGCACATTGATAATCTTTATTATTTTGGGTCTATAGTTTGCATTCATTCTATTATTTTTTGTAGCCAACATGAAGTAATGTAATTTCTTGTTGCAGATATATATATAAGTGATTGTTTTTCATTTGATGAGAATGAAGTGTGAAGTGGGTGTGTGCTATGTGCGAAAAAAGGTTCAGATCATTTGAAAGTAGAGTAGAGTGTGAAGAAGAGTGAAGGAGAGTGAAGAAGTGTTTATGTGCTTAATCAGAACTGTACTCAGGCATTTACAGATGCTACTTTCTCAGATCAAATTCTTCAGACGGTTTTAATCTAAAATATTTTATGTAAGACAATGAGTCTTCCTTTGAGTAGTGAGCTCTAGGCAGTGTGCCTCAATGCATGTGCATTCCCCATATATTTTCTTATACTTTTAATAGAGTATGAATTGTGGATTAACCTCTACCGTGGTTTTTCCCTTAACAAGGTTTCCACACAAAAATTTTGGTGTTATGTGTGTTTTTGATGACTTGTTGATTCATGCTTTCACTGTTAATAATCAGATATGAGATTAAAGGTCAATAAGTTTAAATAAGTTTGAAATTCTATTACAAAACCCTCTCAGTTGTCTTCCCTTGTGTTGCCAACACCAATGTCACCACAAAGAGAAAGATGCATTGCATGAAGTAAGAAGACTACACATTTAAACATGAGTTATAAAATGCAAAAGAATAATGCCAATGTATGCCCCCATTTTAAAGAAATTGCTAAACACCATGTTGTGAGAAATTACTATAAAGTAGCAAATTTCATACATGCTAACAATAAAGAGGACCAAAGAGACTATTTGGAAAGCCCTATGCCAAGTCATATGTTTCCAAATAAAGCTACTTCATGATAAGGGGTTGCCCCAAAATGAAATCCCAGTCACATAAGGGATCCACTAATTCGAGGTTATTATGTCTTTGCTACAATGTTTTCATAGAGATCAGAACCATCATCATTTACCAAATACTCATGGAACGGGAAGAATGAAACAAAGAGAGAAAAAATAAAGGAAACCTTTTGGGTCAACATGGAAGAGACCAAAATTTCTCGATGCCTTGTGCCATCTTGAAAAGGAAAACACAAGACAAAGAAAAGATAAAATGTTTACGACATATAGAAGAATGTAGATACATATAGAGGAATGTCACAAAGAGATAAATCCATCAAAAAATAATACATGGAGATTACATTATGCACATGCAATCACACACATAACATGAAACAAAGAAAACCAAAGAAAGACTAGTAAGGCACATGTGAGTCAACCTATAGTAGGTCATCTACATCCCAATCTTGTTCATCGTATATAGAAGGCATATAACTAGCCAAAGGGACAATACCAAGTGCGGTACTAGGAGCATCACCAAGTTCAACACTATTTTTAGGAGAATTGTCATTTAAGCTCATAGAAGAGGAAAAAAATAAATTCAATTCATTATGCACTTCTTCATTAATTTTAGCAAACTCATCATCATTGTCTAAGATTGTTACCTAATTATTCTTTTCAAACCAATCATGTTAGGTTGGGACATCACTGATGTTTTCTACTTTGTAGAAGGAGAAAGGTACACCTCATGATCATACAAATAGTGCCATGAAATGATTTTTAAGTTGTCATTATGCAATTGCTTTAGAAAAAGGAGGAATAGTACACAAACTTTTGCATAAGTTAGCTACTTATATTCCTTAGAAGAAATATGATTATAAGTTTCCCACACAAGCCATGGGAGTAACTGAATATGATGCAAAAAAATAAATTGCACATTTGAAAGTAAAAGAAGACATGTAAGAGAAAATGGAACCATCATTGATTGAATGAAGAACCCCATTGTTAATCATTGCATCTTCAATTCATTTGTTGATAGCTCTAGAGGTGTCTGCAAGGGACAAATAAATTGATGTCAAAGCTTAGTATTCCATGTAACTTATATGACAAACCATCAGATATATAACCTATCTCTTATTAAGCATCAAGTTAGAGGTTTAACAAAAGTGTCTCAAGATCAAATACACTGCTATCATGAAGATCCAAGAAAATTAAGTATCATTTAATCATCATGAGAATCTCTAGGCTTCTTAGTTTTCTTAACTTATTTGTTGAGTGTGAAGGTACAAGTATAATCTTATCATGAAAAAAATATGCAAGTAAATGATCATAGCTATTCAGTATAAAGACTATGTCACAGTCTTAAAGGAGTGTATCCATAGTCACAGTGAGTTCCAAGCAAGGGGCATAAAGATAATATTCAAGAATAATTGTACTTTCATTGTGGGACAACCATCAATTGAAAGGGCATCCATTCCATAGCATTGAGCTAAAAAATAAGAACAATGTGAAAGTGACAATGAGAGGTATGAGGACAGTCACTCTCACAGAGTCATGAATAGCTAAGGAAATGAATAACAAGTTGAATAGTCTTCATACAAAGGTTAGCAAAAAAAAAGGTGAACAAATTGAAGTCAAATAATAAAGCACAAACTATTAGGGATAGTCTTCCAAAATGCAAGAAGGAATCTATGATAGGGCAATCCATTTGGTGACATACTTTTGGAGTAGATATATAATCAATGGATAGGATGGACTAAAAACAAAACTTTGATTATTTATGATTTTTTGTTTAATGAAAGTTCTAAATATGAATAGGAACAAACTGTTATAATGGGTCTCTAGATGCTCATACAACTTGTTCATTAAGAACAAAATCTACTTAATTTTTGTAAGTGAATGTGTTTCTTAAATGGCATGTCCTATGCTCAGAATTGATATTTTTGCATAGTGGATAGCCTCTCAAGATGCACAGTGGAAGTGAAGATTAATAAAAAAATTGTAATGCTTGATTATAGTGCATGGATTTCTAGTATGCAAGTTAATACTCTATTATTGAGTTCTAAGGGATGCTAATAAAAGATAATAGAACAATGCCACTCTTCATGGACAGTCATATCTAATGAGTCAAGTCAAACGATTGAAGACGGGCCTAGATTTGAGTTTCAAGGGGGTCACATTAAAATATCATGAAGAGAGACATTCACTACCATTGGGAATCTCAAGAAGTGGTACTAAGTATATCCTATAGTGTAGTGCATTAAGTGTGAGGTCAAAGAGAATAAAAGAAAATAACAGACCCAAAGTGAAATGCATCAATGGAGATATGAAAAGAATGTGATAGAGATATAAAGATAGTTCAAGGTACAGATTTAGAGGATAGAAAATGATTTCCAGCTAAAGTATGATAGTCAAAAATTATATTTTATGGTCATATTGCATATATTAGTAAATGTCAATGAGATACCATACAAGCAAGTGATCAAAACAAGGTTTAGAGACAAGGAGAATCCTTTGTAGAGATAGGAAGATACATTTGTTGCAATGAATTTCTAAATATGTAGTTTGAGATGGGCTCAACTCACATTCATGTAACAATAGGAAAGTTGGTTGTGGTGATGGTAATGGGCCAAAGAGCACAACCCTAGAAAGAAAAGTCATATGAAAATGGTGTAATGGATGAGAAGTTTGGTTCTCAATCTAATAAGAGGTGTAATGACCCATCAAATAGATAAACAAAATATCCAAAAGAAAATTGGTTCTCAGGAGGAAGAATTCAAAGATACCCGATCTGATTTAATTGAAGACTTTAGGGTAGAGGTTTTCCACAACATGAAAGAATTAATAAAGGAAATTGTAGCATCACATGTGTATGAGCTTGAGGAAGAGGAAAGAAATGTTAGTGATGATAAATTTCTAGAGCAATAGGTTACTTCCAACAACATAAATTTGGAGAATACATAGTAGTGACAAAGAAACTATGTTGAAATTTGTTACATTTCAAAGAAAGGCACAAGAAATGACCGATTTCATCATTATTTTTGCACAAAACATAGCACCTATAATGTTTTCTTTCACAAAGATATGGAAAAATCTCATCACTTTCATCCATAGAGAATGGCTTACAAGCAATGAGGATGCATTGAATCATGTAGACAGTCCTAGAAGCTTCAACCCTTGGTGACAACAACAACAGATGAAAATATTTCCAATGAAACAAATGCAAAGTGAGCCTGTGTTAGGGTTAAACACTTTTTTTAGGTTTCTCAAGGAAACCCTAACCCTGGTTGACCAAGGTTTTTTATTTCACCTTCATTATATGATATTAGTACTTAGGCCGTGGTCAAGACCTTCTTGACATTTTCCTAGTGAGAAGTGTGGAGTCCACAAGAGTTAGGAGATAAATGGATTAAATTTTCCCCTTGTATTTTTGCATGAGGTTAACACAAAAATAAGCATGTAAACAAATATTAAAGGTGCAAGTTACTTTAAGATTTGTTGTGTAATGCAAGAAATAAACAACTACATAACACTTATTAAAGTAAATCATAACTGATTATCTTTAATATTTTTTCAAATAGTTTATTCTTGTCCCAAAAACATGCAAAAATAGGAGTGAAACTGAGGTGTTATACATGCAATGAGATATATTTCGATTTCTATCTTTGAGTTCAAGTCAAAGTGTTACGCCTTTAATATTGGTGTACATCGGGTTATGAATAGTCATCTTGTGGCTATCTTAACTCCTAATTAAGTCATATTATCATTAGTATATTGTTATTTAGTTTCTTAGGTTGGCCTTAGACTTATATAGGGTTATCTAAGTCGGCCTAGGTGATATTGTAGGCATAAATAGGTATATATAGGAGGTTGAGTCTTATTTGATCATCATGTTAAGTATTGTGTTCTTAGTGAAGACTATTGGAGGTATCCACCTCGAAGTGGATTAGGAGGTTGTCCCCTTAAAGTGACATATTATTATCAAATATTTGCAGCATATTCCATATTATATTCTTCTCTTGTGCAAGTTATTTCATTACAAGTGGTATCAGAGCATGATCTTGGCACCGTAGAGGCAAGGTTTTTTCTCAATATTGAAGGTGATGTTGGGAAGAGCATATATTTCAGATTTTAGTGATTTGTTTTCTGATTTTTAAAGGGTTTTTGAAGAAAATATTGAAAAATCTACAATCCATATTTCAGAGGAATATGAAAAAAATTAAGTGAACTATTGCAAAATTAGGGTTTCTACACAATTTATTTGGAATCTACATATCTCTCAAAGCATCTTGAATTAGAGCCTGATTTTTAGTGGGTTTTTGGAAGCATACCACATGATCCTACGATAAAATATTTGGAAAATTTGGATCAAAAATAAGCAAGATATTGAAAAATTAGGGTTTCCACAAATATCACTCTCAAGGTTGCAAATATACTCATTTCTTGGAGGTTTTTCTAGGTGAGAGGTATTTTGGCCCTAATACATTATAGTTAAAAATTCAAAGAATTTAAATCTCATTTGTGTGATTTATTTTAAAATTATTGGTTCCCATCATGTCGGGGCTTGCAACAAGGGGCAAAAATAGCGTTGTCACACCGGGGAAGACTCCTGATAAGGATGGGGTAAAAATAGAGGATATTAATCCTAATGAGGAAATAAGTATGGTCAAGGAATAAATTTCCTCAATGAAGATGGATATGTGTGATCTAAGAGGAGATATATCGAATATACGAAGCATGTTAAGCACATATATGAATGAACCAAGAAAGGATTTCTCAAGCAACCAAGGTGAAACTTCCAGGTCAGCTAATACTGACACAAATTTTAATACTATTATGGGATCTAGGAATTTTTTTCCAAAGGTGGATATGCGCAAGTTTGATGGCAATGATCCTCTAACATGGATAAATCAAATGGATATTTTTTTTGAAGTACATCAAATCCAAAATGGACAAAAGGTCATGATGGCTTCCCGATATCTAGAACCAGATCAATTTATTTAGTATCATTGGCTTGGTACTCATTGAAGGAAAAATGGTCTCACCATCTCAAGGTCAGTTTTTATAGAGGAAATCCAAGCATAATATAGCAATAGTGTGATAGACAACTTCTTCAGCCAGCTTGCTAAACTTCAACAAATAGGATTAGTTAAGGATTACATTCATCAATTCCAAAATCTATTCTTAAGAATGGATAAAATTATAGAGGAGAACTTGAATGATTTATTCTTGGGTGATCTCAAGGATCACATTCAACATGAGGTACGCATGTTTAGTCCTAACTCTATAAATGAGTCATTTACCTTAGAACACAAGGTAGAGGAGAAGTATTTGATTCCTAAGAAGCAAGGGGCTAATGTGACAAGAGAGAAGGATATTCAATACCTTCTCTTCCCCAACCTACTAAGTTGAATCCACAAAAAAATGAGGAGAAAAGAGAAAAAGGGTTTTGTTTCAGTTGCGATAGAAAATATAGTCGAGGACATAAATGTAGTGAAAAGAAATTGTTCTATATTGAATGGACAAGTGAGGAAGAAGAGGAGGAAACCATATTAGAGGATGAAAAGGAGTCAAATGAGGAATCAAATGATTCTCAACCAATCATTTCTTGTCATGCACTCTCAAGTTTCAATGCTCCACAAACTCTCAAGGTAGTTGGTTTCTTAAAGAAGTAGAAAGTAACAGTGTTGATTGACTCAAGTAGTACTCATAATTTCATCAACAAAAATTTGGATAGTCATTTAAATTGTTTTATATATCCAGCTCTAGAGTTTTAGGTTATGATTGTAGATGGCGGTATAGTTAGTTTCTTGGGGAAGTGCCATAGGATTAAATTATCCATGGGAGATTATCGACTTGATACCCCAATGTATGCAATATCCATGGGTGCAATAGATATTGTTTTGGGAGTACTATGTCTTACTACATTGGGAAAAATCAAGATGGACTTCCAAGAACTATTCATGAGATTTCAATCAAAAGGAAAGGTAGTAGATCTAAGGGGGTTGAAGGAAAAGTCACCACATATGGTTAGCTCTCATCAAATGAAAAAGTTTCTTAAGAAAGGAGTGGATGGATTTATGTCCTAGCTATGTTCATTAGAAGTCTCTCAATATAATGCTCCTACTCATCTATATTTACAAGCAGCAATGGATCATCACTCAGTTTTTCTTGGAGATATGCCTAAAGGACTTCCTCCTAAGAGGGATCATGATCATGCCAAACAACTATTTCCAGGGATCCAGCCACTGAACATCAAACCTTACAGGTACCCACACATACAAAAATGTGAGATTGAAAAAAATGTTGAGGGATGCTAGAGGCAGGAACTATCAGGCATAGCCAAAGTGCTCACTCCTCTTTGGTGGTGATGGTACATAAGAAGGGTGAAACTTGGTGCATGTGTCTAGATTACAGAGTTATCAACATGTACACCATTAAAGATAAGTTCCCTATTCCATTCATTAATGATTTTCTAGGTGAATTAAATGGAGCTATGCATTTTACCAAGTTAGATCTTAGATCTAGTTATCACCAAATTCGGATTAAGGAGGAATATGTTTGTAAGACAAAATTTCAGACTCATGAGGGTCATTATGATTTTTTGGTGATTCAATTTGGTCTTACCAATACACCATCTACATTCCAAATTTTGATGAATTCCATTTTTAAGAAGTTCTTGAGAAATTTTGTATTAGTGTTCTTTAATGATATATTGATGTATAGAAAGACATGGGAAGAACATTTACATCATGTAGATCAAGAATTAAAAATAATTGAAGATCATCAACTCTATGCTAAGCCATCCAAGTTTTCTTTTGGTCTTAAGGAGGTGGAGTATTTGGGACACATAGTTTCACATAAAGGAGTAAATGTGGACCATAAAAAAATTAAGGCTATCATAGAATGGCCTATTCCAAAAACCATTCAGAAAATAAGGGGTTTATTGGGATTGACAGAGTACTACAGAAGATTTTTGAAGAACTATGGTCGTATAGCAGCACCCCTCACCACTCTATTGAAGAAGGATTCTTTTCATTGGAATGAGTCTGCTAATGTAGTATTTGAGAGATTGAAGGAGGCTATGTGTACAAATCCAGTGCTTTCCACTCTTGATTTCACCAAAGAATTCATTGTGGAATGTGATGCTTATGGTAATTGGATAGGAGAAGTTTGCATGCAAGAAGGTCGACTGATTGCTTTTGAGAGTCGCCAATTAAAGGGTAAGAATCAGCTAAAACCTATTTATGAGAAGGAAATGCTAACAATCCTTCACACAGTTAAATAATGGAGGCCTTATATAATGGGTAGACACTTCAAGGTTAAGACAGATCATGATAGCATAAAATATTTTTTGGAACAAAGATTATATTCTGAAGAGCAACAAAAATGGGTCACTAAGATATTAGGATATGACTTTGATATTGTATATAAGAAAGGGAAGGAAAATATTGCGGCAGATGCACTTTCTAGGAAGGATGAGAAAGATGAAGCCTTATTTGTTCTCTTTCAATATTACAAGAAAATTGGGTGGAAGAAGCCAAAGCAGAGTGGAAAAATGATGTTGTGACAAGTAATCTCAACCAACAATTAGAAAGTGATCCTACTAGTTCATAGAAGTTTTGTTGGAAGGGAGATACTCTTTGGTATAAATAGTGCTTGTATGTCTACAAGAATGCCACTCTTAAAAAAAAGATTCTCACAAAACTACACGAGTCTCCAATTGGTGGTCATTCAATATTTCTGAAGACATATCATTGAGTCAAGCAATATTTGTTTTGGGAAGGAATCAAAGGTGACATTCAAAAATTTGTGGTTGAATGTTTGGTTTGTCAAAGGAATAAAAGGGAGATGATTAAGACACTAGGTCTCTTGCAGCCCTTATTAATTGCTAGCCAGCGTTGGGAAGAGGTATCCATGGACTTCATCACAGGGCTCCCAAAATCCAAAGGTCATATTGTCATCATGGTAGTAGTGGATCGCCTCACTAAATATGCTCATTTCACTTTATTATCACATCCTTGTACAACAAGTATAGTGGAATTTTTTTTTTCGGAGAATATTCAAAAGCTACATGGTCACCTAAGGTTATAGTTAGTGATCATGATCCTATCTTCACTAGTCACTTTTGGAAAGATTTATTCTCATGTTTGGGTACTCAATTGGCTCATAGCTCTTCATACCACCCTCAATTAGATGGGCAAAATGAGGTTGTTAATAAATGTTTGGAAGGATATCTACATTGTTTCACTTTAAAGAAATAGTCTCAATGGGTAGATTGGTTGCCACTTATAGAATGGTGGTATCACTTATTTTCATAGCTCATAAAAAATGTCTCCATTTTTGGCTCTTTATGGATATCATCATCCTTCCATTACATCATCATTTAAGGTTTCACCAAGAGTTCAGGCAGTAGAGGACCACTTGCTTCATCAACAACAGGTAATTTTAGGACTCAAGGAGAATTTAGCCATGGCACAAAATCGAATCAAACAATAGGTAGACCAACATCGTAGTGAAAGAATTTTTGAAGTTGGTGATTGGGTCTTCTTGAGATTGCAGCCTTACAATAAAATCTCACTAAAGAAACAAAAAAAGAATAATAAATTTTCACCAAGGTTTTATGGGCCATACCAAATCATGCAAAGGATTGGTAGTGTTGCCTACAAACTAGATTTTCCACCAACAACAAAGATACTTCCAGTTTTTCATGTCTCTTGTTTGAAGAAGGTAATTGGGCATAATATTACAACTCAAACAACACTACTAGAGCTTGATGAAGAAGGAAGAATCATTTTGGAAATGGAGTAGATTTTTCAAACATGCATGAAGAAGCTGAGGAATAGAACTCTCACCGAGTATCTCGTCCGATGGAAAAATTTACTAGTTGAAGATGCCACATGGGAGGATGAGGAGTTCATTCAAAAGAATCCATACTTGATTAACATTGAGGACAATGCTTCTTTGAAGAGGGGGGGCATGCTTCGCCCTTAATATTGGTGTACATCGGATTATGAATACTTGGCTTGTGGCTATTTTAACTCCTAATTAAGTCATATTATCATTAGTATATTGTTATTTAGTTGTTTAGGTTGGCCTTAGACTTATATAGGGTTATCTAAGTCGACCTAGGTGATATCCTAGGCATAAATAGGTATATATAGGAGGTTTTGAGTATTATTTGATCATCATGTTAAGTATTGTTTTCTTAGTGAAGACTATTGGAGGTATCCTCCTTGAAGTGGATTAGGAGGTTTCCCCCTCAAAGTGGCATATTATTATCAAGTATTTGTAGCATATTCCATATTATATTCTTCTCTTATGCAAGTTATTTAATTACACAAATTGAGGTTTATTTGGAGTTCTCTTTGGTCAACTAGCTTGAGAGGGGGAGTTTGGAGCTAAATTAGCTCAAATTGGAGTAATTATGAGCCCTCTTTTTGGGGCTTTTCTATTTTTCTCATGCAAAATCTTGCGATGGATATTTTGGAGTGCAGTGGAATGTAGTTGACTTCTTCTCAATTTGGGATTTATTTTGTATTATAGAAGGGAAAACTTATGTTTTCCTCAGTTCTTTCTTTTTGTCCTCTCTTTCAAATTGTAGAGAGACTTAGAGTTTTTTAGGTCGGCATTTTTAAAAAAAAATTGATACACCAACAGATTTATTTCAACTTATTTTTTCTAGTTATTGTAGAGATTCCTTCTAGTATTCAATAAAATCAAGTGTTTACCTTCTCTATTGTAGGTGTTGTGTTTCTTATGAATGATCTTGATGCAAATTTGATGTGTTTAAAGTATAAAAAACATTTAAATTTTTATCTCATGCATAGTTTCATATATACAAAAGCAGTTAATCATCATTGGTCATAGGTTGTGCTATTGTTTTTTCTTATATTCCAAGTTGTGAAAACATTGTTTTCCTTCAAAGGAGATAGATTTGTCCAGCCTTTTTATGAAGTATTTATATGATTATATTTCCCAAAATAAGTTGTGTAAACAAATATTTTGAAAAGTAGTTGTGAATCAAGTTGTAGGTTATTTATATTTTGGTGCATCACCTCCTAGAATTATCTTTTCCCTTTTATCAGCTATTTGTCTTCCTTTTTCCCACAAAATTTTATTAGTTTCTAGGAGATCTAAAGGGAAACTAGCCCATAATTTGGAGATTCATCTTCATCATGAGAAACCCATAGGCTTGAAGATGTTTCCATGTTTCATGAGATTGTTGAGCCTCCAAGCTCAACATCTAGGTGCAATCCTTCGTTACAATAGTTTTTGGCACCCTCGATGGGACTATGAACTATTTTAGTTCCGCAAGCAACTTCATTTTTACTACTATTTTGGTATGAACAATGGTGATTCTAGCCTTTAGAGGTGAATAAAATTCATACTTGGCGACTCTGTTAGCTTGTTTTGAGTGGATCTAGTGCATTTTAGCATATGAGAAGCATTCAAACAAGGAAAAGTTATGTTCCTTTTGAATATTTACAGCTGTCATCACCAAAAAGAAGAGAAAGGATAGCAGAAAGAGCACTGAGTCCATCTCCAAGGACTTAATCCACACCTCCTAGTTTTAGATCAACATCATCAGTTTCAAGTTCACCAATACTTTTAGTACAAGTTCCTATTTTTATGATACCAGTAGCTCCAGTGGCAAGATATTTTACATTAGTTCAATTTAATGGGGTCAACCCATCGAATTTGGCTTAGCATGATGCTATTCTAGTAGTTTCACTCAAAATTTTACCCATTTTTATGAGTGAAGATCATACTACACCCATAGAGCACATCATAGATGTGGATTCACTATGGGGGGTCCATCATATTATTGAAGAGAATGTTGCAATCAACTCCTGGTTGCTTCATTGAAGGGTAAGGCTCTTCAATGGTTTAGGGGTCTAGTTGTGAAATTTATTGCAATGTGGGATGAGTTAGGAGATGCCTTGAATATGCAATTTCAAGATAGATATGATCATTTGTCTTTGGTTGAATAGTTAACCGCCATCAAGAGAGCTCCTCACGAGAAAATGTCAGATTTCAACTTTCATTTCAAGAAGACCTGGAATAGACTTCCAATCTCTGTGAGGCCTATAGTTGATCATGCCTTTTTGTATTATCTTAAGGCCCTCAATAGTGGCATTTCATTAATGATTCAATGGGTGGTGTGTCATTACCAGGAGAATTTGATATTTCCATTAGAGCTAAGAATAGTCTTATTCAAGCTGTAAAAATTCCACCTAGGCATCCAATGCCTATATTTCTTAATATTCATAATCTGATGGCTATCCAAGTGCCTCTTATTTCTCCATTACCTATTGTTCCAGCCTTAAATCATCAAGCACTTGCTCAAAATAGTGCTGCTCTATTTCAATCTCAAGAGTTGCAAGAGATCAAGGGGTTATTGCAGATCTTTGGAAATAAATCGGTGAACATAGAAAAGAAACAAGGTAAGGGTTCTAGGCCAAATTAGGACTTATATTAGCCTAATAGACCTTCCTTTAAAGTTGATTCTCAGGTATAAAGAAGGCCTTATAATCCTTGACCCTTTCATCCATGTAACCCCAATATTCCTAGTGCTTCAAACGAGTTAGTTTCTATCTCGAACAACTTGGTACAAGATTATGATTGGTTTTTTCCATGCAATCAACCACACAATTAGTCTACTTGTCTCAATGGGATTTTCAATCAGACCTTGATGGTGCAAAATAGTGTTGATGTCCAACAAGGTTTAGAGCAGAAAAATCTTAAACAACAAGTTTCCTATCCAAATCAAGGTCAAAATGATGCCACCTTAATAAATTGGCAGTGTAATGAGTTTTGTGGGGTGAGCTATCCTCAAGGACAAGGTCATAATTAGTCTTACAACTCTATAGTATCAAACGTAAGATCAAAGAACAGAGTTGTAGATATAGGAAAAAAACCTGTTATTACTCCAAATAAATTCTCCACGAGCCAACAAGGCAATGTAGGACAAGTTCCTACTCAGCCTTTTCAGATCTTGTATAGACAATAGCCTATTCTGAACAAAGATCAGCCTAAGACTCAAGCTCCACCTATGCAAACTCAACCTGAAAGTACTGCTGCTCCTAAAGTGTAGTAGAGAGTTAGCTCCATTCCATTCAACATTTTGGAGCATATAAAGAATTCTAGCAATCAGTGTTTCAATGTGGGATTCCTTCGCTCTTTTGAGACAAAAGGATTTATTACAAAATGCATTGACTAACTTGCCTTTTTCTCATGAACTAGTAATAGACCAGCCAAAGGTTGCAATTCTGAGTGATCAACCAAAGGTAGAACCAATGAGTAAACCTAAATCAAAATTTGAAAAAAAAACTCAAGAGGTTAAACCACCTCCTTTTTATGTAACTTTGATTGTAGGTAATCGTCTTTTTCATAATTGTATGATTGATTCAGGTGCTAGTAGTTCAGTGATGCCTAAGAAGATTGTTGACAAGTTGGGTTTGACCTATGAGCCACAATCAAAAGGTATAGTTCAATTAGATGGTACAACCATTAAGACATTGGGTGTAATTAAGAATCTAGAACTAACTTTGCATGCATGTCCTAATTTTTCTATTCCACAAGATATCTACATGATAGATCTGTCACCCTATTTTGCTTTGTGTCTTTCCAGAGATTTCACAACTAAATTGGGCGGCTAACTTTCATTTGATTGGTCACATCTCTTCTTCAGGACAAGGTATGACACTAAGGTTACCATTACATCTGATCACATAGAACCTTTTGTGCCTAGTACTACTAATGAAAATGTTTCTTATCATGAGAAAGGTAAAGAAGATCAACAAGTTGTTCAAGAGCCTAACACTTTAGTTGAAGGCAGTGCTAATCTAGTTATAGATCAATGGAAACTGAGTTTTATTGTAATTAATTATTTAATTACACTAGCATAAGCTTAACTTAGATGTTTTATTTAATTAATTAAGTCCTAGGTTGCATTATTAGATAAATCATTAATAATGGGTTCATTACCATTTCCATTTTTTTGTGATAAGCTTCCTTCTAGAAGGATGAGTTATCTTTTCTAGAACATATCTCAATCACTTTATCATTCCCTAGGTATTTAGTTAGGGTTTACATATTGTCACATGTTGTTAAATCAAGACAAAGGGCAACATCATATTGCATCTTGTATATCACTCATGCCTATGTATTCAAGGCATATGTATATCTGTAATAATATTCTAGATCAATTAGATAATCTCCATTTGCATGCCCTTAGTTGTAACACTTTTAGTGTGGATGAATTTCTTTTTGGAAAAGGTCCTCTTGAATATTATAGCTTCATTAGGAACATTGTGCATCCATTTTTCCAATATGGTATCAAATCCATTTCAGTGGAGATTCATCCTAGGATCAAGAAAGTTGGGCTAGAGAGATTCTTTGTAGGATTCAAGGTTTCCATTGTAGGTTACTTGACTCCACCTAAGGACCATCCTGAATTTTAAAGAAAACTGAGTCAGATCCAAGCTCGCCATTCCCTTTAGAAGGCCTTAAAACCCTAGGATCACCTATTCATTCATCAAAATCAGATACATCAACTCGGTAGCCATCAAAGGTATTTTATTGTTTGCAAAATCGATTGGTATAATCCATACAAATGTGCAATAAAAAATACTCCCTGTCATTTGTCCTCTGTGGCAAAAAAACTTTAATCACAGGCCATTTTTATTTCAAGAAAAATCAGGCTCATATTTATCTAGTTTGACAACAAAAAAAAAATTGGGGCAATTTATATAGTTTGCAGAAAAATAAATTTTGGGCGACTGCTTTTTAATTAGAGGTCAGCATCATTAGGGTTTGATTTTAAATTCTATGGACTATAGTATATTATGCATCAGCCTATTTTATTCGATCAACATTCTTCTTCTGCAAATATATCTTAACAATAAGAATTGAAATATTTTTGAATTACCGATATTGGTATTATTCAAATAAATTTTGTTTGTCAGAAAAATCAAAAATCAAAGTCTGCAGACATAAAAAAGTTCATCGACCACATTTAAAGCATCTACAGGGAGAAATTTTGTTCTATCCACTTGACTGATCCCATCCATTGGTCTTGTTAGACGGTGAGGATCATCACGTTGTCAGCTTCTTCACTAACCGCCTAAAGTGTCTCTCATCGGCTATTCTTCCTTTCTCACTTTCGATTCCATTGGCCTCCATTTGGCCAACATCACATCTAGTGGTCAACTCAAATCACATCAAATATAACATATATCTATGGGTGGCTGGCCTTTTTTATAGGTTTTAAACTTTATTTATAGTTTGTTTTTAAATTTAAATTTTTTTTTGTAAGTGTGAAAGGTCACCAGTTCTATCAATGACCAGAGGCTCTACTCACATCGAGTGATGTCTACCCGAGATTTCTGCTCCACCTAAGAATCACAGCTCTACCACCACCCTATCTAGGGGCGCCTTTTTTTTCCCGACTTAAGCCCACAGTCATATTAGCGATCAAGGGTAGGATTTTTTTTTCCGGGGTGCTATAATTTTGCACCTGTTTAGCCTACAGGCCCTCATAGGGCAGATTTTTTCAAAACACTATATCTTCTCACCAGAGTGCCAAAATTTGACAAATGAGATATTGTCGAAAAGAGAATTCAACCTACTTTCTAGTGGTGACATCCATTTTGTAGGATTTATCTGTCAGGAAAATTTTAATTCAATTGAACTCCACCCTTCTTTTTGGACTTAAAAGCCAATATCTTTTCATCAAATTGTCAAAATACAGTGATTCCAATGACATTCATAAGATATTTCAAATCTTTTTTCATCAATCTAGTCACTTCTATCATCTTTAGCTCCAAGTACTCTTGAATTTTTTTGTCCAATTTGGTGCATTTGTTCAACTACTTGAATATCCTGAAGATTGGAAAAAGGAATCTTGATTGAGGTGGTATCTCTTCAGTTGTATATCATCCTTGGAAGTTTCTATTTGTTGTTGAAGGTCATTGTCTTTGTATTTTTGGAGAAATTTTCATAGTACATTATGGGGCTTGCATATACTCCTTCTCTGACTATGTTGCACAAAGGAAACTATAAAAAATGTCAAGCTAGGATTATACACCATCTCCAATCACTTGAATTATTGCCACATATGTATGTTATAGTTCCCCATCCAAGTGAAGGTATTCAAGAAATTTCTTGGAGTTGCAACATATATACTATCTTAGAGATCATTTCAATGCAAGTTTATTGTGATGTTTGGAATGCTATACTCCACCATTCCCCGATGATCATGTTTCAGAATGTCATTCTTTAGATTAGGTACCCCATGATGATATTGCTATTCAGAAGCATATAAATTTGGAATGTCTTGAACCTTCAGATGAGGATGTCAAGAGTTCTATAGGTGCTTCTTCTCCATCAGAGACTATTTTTATCCCTTCACATTCAATTATTCCTTGTCTAGAGTCATTGATTGAGGCTTCCATCACCTCCATTCATCAGGACACATTCAATTTTCCAAAATTGACATCACAAGATGGATTTCTGACTTGGCTACTTCTACAAGTTTGGAGAACATTCTTGAGGGGATATATCTCCTCTATTTAGATACTACTTTAGAGATTTTTCTTGAGTCTCCACATTCCTTTGTCTTGGCCTTGATTGGGGTTCCAGGGACTACCTTGGAGGCACTTATTTTCTCTTCATAGATTTCATATGTCAAACTTCTTTCCTATCCATTAGAGTTTCTTCAGCATCCACCATTGGATTGGATTTAGTCTTCTCTTAGTGGTTTTGATGATACTTCATTCAAGGAGGGAAATCCAATCTCCATCTATTCCTTCCATCAAAGGATCACTATATTGCAGTCTTTGGATCTTGATCAACACCAGTTTCCCCATAGTCCTAGTTTGTTACCTTCTTCTTTGATTAGGCATGTAACTGATCTGATTGTGGTATCTTCATCTTCATTAGGCAAGGAGACACATGAGAATCTTTTAGGCACATCATCAACATCCATATTCATCCTACCTTAATTCAATTCCTATCCTGAATGGGAAGTATCCCTAAACTTGCACTTGGTTTTGTTTCTTCTGAAAGGGAGACAAGTTATTTGTCGACATTGGATTTTGTTTTTCTTCAAACACTTACCATTTTTGTAGGTGATGACATGTTATAGGGGGTATATATTCTCTCTATTTCCCTCCTATGGGGGGGCTATTGATTATATTGTATATATGTGATAGATGGTGTACTTGGGGGGTATCATGTAGTCCTCCATCCTTCCTCACTTTTTTGCATTTCATCTACTTTTTGGAGAGTGGTTTTCTTCCCACTGGGTTTTCCCCTTTTCTTCATTTCTAGGATATTTGTTGCATTTCATCTATCATTTGTAAATGGGTACCTAATATGGCCATCATGTAGTCGAGACCCATCATTCATTTCATAATCATTGCATAATAATTTCCTCCCTAATTTGCACTTATGGGGGGTGTTGGTGTAATTAATTATTTATCTACACTAGCATAAGTTTAAATTAGGTCTTTTATTTAATTAATTAAGTAGTCAATTTTATTATTAGATAAATCATTAATATGGTGGCATTACCCTTTCCATGTTTGTAGGAGATAATATTCCTTCTAGAAGGATGATTTGTCTTTTCTAGAACTTATCTCAATCACTTAAGCATTCCCTAGGTAGTTACTTAGGGTTTACATGTTGTCACATGTTAAATCAAGATAAATGGAAACATCATATTAGATCTTGTATATCACTCATGCCTATATATTCAAGGAATATGTACATTTGTAGTAATATTTAAGATCAATCAGATAATCTCTATTTGCATTCCCTTAGTTGCAACAATTTATGTGTGGGTGCATTTCTTCTTAGCAAAAGTCTTATTGAAGATTTCAGCTTCATTAGGGAAATTGTGCATCCATTATTCCAACAATGAGAACCATGAGGAAGACCAATAAAATCATATGGAACAAATATTTATGGGTATTTACATGATTCAGGAGCATGGACTTGCTGTCCCGAACCTCGTTAAGGATGTGTACACATCTAAAAATGGTCACGGTTGATTGAACCTGTTAATTAATTAAATATGAATTATTTAATTAATGTTCTTAAGTCATCTACATATAAATAAATTTAATTATTTATTTATATTGTTCATTTTCCAGTTCTTCTGATTTAATTAAATAAATAAGTTTATTTAATTAATGCTACCTTCCTCTTAATTGATTAAATAGATTTCACAATTTATTTACATTAATTATCACAAGTTTAAATTCTAAATTTAAATGATAATTCTTCATTCCACATTTAATTAAATATTTTCAATATTTGATTAAAACACTTTCTAAATTCCTCACTCTTTTCACATAATTAAATATTTTCAATATTTAATTAAAGAGCTTTTTCTCTTCTCACATAATTAAATATTTTCAATATTTAATTAAAACCTTTTTCATTTTCTCTCACACATAATTGAATATTTATCTATTTAATTATGAGAGACACCTTTCAATTCTCTCTTCATTCTCCATCCGTCTCTTAAAATTCCATCTTCTTTTCGAATTCTCGATCTCTCATCGTTCATTTTAACAGGTTTGAACTCGACCGTCGATCTTGGCCAATCGAATTCCTACCTTCAAAAATCTATAAATACAACCCTCTTATGACTGGAAAAGGACCTCGAATCCTAGATTTTCATACGTAGTTATTATAGACGCATTGTAGCATTTCTAGTATTTCTAGCATTCCAATTTCATATTTTCAATCATATTAGCAATGCATAGGCATTTTTATTAATCTCATTCTCTCAAGTTGCCATTCTACAAAGCTGTTGTTTGCACAACTGAAAGCAAACATCTTGAAACGAATTAATGGAGATAGAGGACAATGGGACAAATTTGAAGAAGTTGTGGTTTAGAGTTTGCATTTTACTTTCCTTAATTAGTTTCTTTAATCTAATGTTTCATTGGTGTATTAGATTAGATTCAGTTTGATTTACGCATTCTAACATACACATTCTTGGTGCCCACCGTGGGGCCAAGCCCTGCATTTAATATTTCTTTTTGCAGATTTTTCTGGCAGGTGACGGACAAAATTCACATTTTAGCGCATACGACTCTCGGTTTGGCACATACGAGGACTGTTTCGGTGCATTTATGAGATCTTTTGGCACATACATGACCTATTTCGGTGCATAGATGACCTATTCCAGCGCATACGAGGACTGTTTTGGAGCATCCCTGTGAGATCTTTCAGTGCATACATGACCTATTTTGGCACATACATGACCTATTTCGGCGCATACAATTGTTAAAATTTTAAATTCTGATTCTGACGCCATCCGTGGATAGAACTTTTTAAATTTTATTTTTAACAGAATGAAGCAACCCTAGGGTAGACATTTAAATTTGAATTAACCAATCCTAGGATAGTCACCAAATATAAATTTTCTTTTGGTTAAAATGAATCCATGCTTTTAGTGAAGCAACATCTTCACTTAGTATAGAAAATTTATCAATTTGGGATTTAAAATTGAACCATTATTGTTTGTTGTGATTGTGGGTAATAGGTTTATGCTCTCCCCTTAACTGGGTGATCAGAATACCAGACTTACCTTTTATTTTATGCAATTTAATGCTTTATTACATCCTTTAGAAGGCTTTCCGTAGTGGGAAAAAGTACTCACCCTATGGGAACGACCTAAGTGGGAACACCTAAATCCAAGGTTTCCAACCCACTTTAATCAAAAGCAAGTTGTTGATGAAAATCCAACTTGACAATAGTGTGCAGGATAACCATCCCCAAAACCTTTGTTCTAAAGGTTGGGAGGTCTCTCGAGGGAGTATATCTATTTGCCACACTGAACGGATACCCTTACTATGAACCATAGTGTAGAAAGCCAGCCGTGTTAGTATCCAAACATCATCTTAATCATGGTGCAAGGGGAGGGAAGAATCTGCCCCCAAGACACTCACCATATAGTCGCCACGGATTGTTTGCTCAAGGGATTCAGTATCCACTTCCATCACTTTGAGTACGCACCTAGAAAAGACAAAAACATGGGCGCCCTCTAGGGGGTGACAAGGTTGTGTGAGTCGACGCGATTTTAAGCTATGGACTATGATTACTATGATGACCTTTTTGAAAAATTAAGAGTGAGTCTGATTGAAGTGCGTATCTTGTTTGAAACTTGTGGAAATCTCAAGAACATACACTCTTTGTTTAGATTTTAGGGTTAACGAAACAAACTGTCTGCTTTTATGCTGTGTTTTTCACATTTAAATCAGATTAAGATCATCCAAAATAGAAAAATTTATCAAAATTGTCAAAACATGTCGGTCTCAGAAATAATTTAGCGCATCCCGGGTCTGTTTCAGCGCATCTGTGCTCTGTTCTAGTGCATCTGTGCTCTGTTTCGGTGCATTTGTGCTCTGTTTTGGCACATCTATGCTCTATTTCAGCGCATCTATGCTCTGTTCCAGCACATCTGTGCTCTATTTCAGTGCATCTATGCTCTGTTTCAGCACATATGTGCTTTGTTTTGGTGCATTTGTGTTCTTTTCTGGCGCATTTGTGCTTTGTTTTGGCACATTCAGCCTCTGTTTTTCGAGCCTAGGTTATTTTCTAATTTTCAGAAATCAAGTCTCTTCAGTCTAGTCTTTCCCATGCTCAGAGTTTGGAAATCTACAACATTTTCTAAAAAGTCCCTAGAAAGAAAGATTAGAAAGCCCAAGAAATCTCTCAGTTATAAGAAAGTGTTAAAGAAGAGGAAATTCCTATATCAAAGTCAAAAGGTCTTGCTTGAACATAGAACCTTTATTCATCGATATCACAACTATATTAGGGGTTTCACTGATGATTATGTTGTAGAACCTTTATACTCAAGAGCTTTCTTTCAAAAAAGAGCCATTTCTCAAAGGCATAACCACAGTTAGCGTATTCGTTCTTCTTATATTCCCCAACCTACCATCATGTACGCTACTTGTCCAAATCAAATTTTGCTATAGAGAACTCAAACACATTAGGCATTCATCAAATTCATCTTTCTACAAAGCTAAGATCAAACTTCACAAAGTACAAAATCATCTTTATTTTTGATTTTTGGTTTAATTCCCATAAACAGGAGTTTCATCCTTTCAATCAGGGAATCACGAGCTAAAGATTAAAAATCTTTTAAGTCATAGAATCTTCATTCTATCCTGACTTTCATATCTACCACCATTGCACTATTTCATTCCTTTGATCAAAAGTTAGTAGAATTTGAGTAAAGCTTATGCCTGTTACCACGAGATCTCGAAAACACATAGAAAAAGACAAAAGTACAGTGAACAAAATGGGTGAAAATAGTGAGAGGGGAGAAAATCTTTTTAACAATCCAAATACTGAAGAGTTAACGGAAGAAAAACTTCAAGAAGTGGAACAGGATCCCCAATTCCATACTCTTATGGAAAAGATTTTAGAATGAAACAAGGAAAGATACTTTCTTTGATTAGCTGTTCAAGGAGCTAAATTACTTGCCAATTTTGACACAGAAGGGATTAAAGAAAATCCGAAAGCTCCTCTTAACAATTTTAGTGCCCTTACTCAACAAATCAAGGAATTACAAGGGCAAATAAAAGAAATGCAAGGAGGAATAACAAAGAAGTATGTTTTGGATGAAATATGTCCTTATCCATTCGATAGGAGTCTTCAAATGATTCCTTTTCCAAAACATTGCAAAATCCCTAAGTTTGATAGATATAATGGGAAAATTGACCCCATTGAGCATGTAAGGGATTTTCAAAACATGAGCTTAGAGTGTTCTCATGATGATACCTACTTAATGCGGTTGTTTCCACGAAGTCTGGGTGGACAATCCATGGAGTGGCTTTCAAAGATCACTACCCCCATCAAAAATTTTGAAGAGTTGATAAATAAGTTCATATAACAATACTCTTACAACATCCAACACTAGATAACCATGCTTGATCTTTGTAAGATAAAACAAAAAGTAGGGGAATCTTTCACTACATTTTTGCAAAGATGGAGAAGGGTGTTTGCTAGATACTCTCGTCCTGTTCATGAAAAAGAAAAGATGGAAATCTTCATCGATAGTCTCAATCAAGAAATGAGTTACAGACTAAATCTTCATTGTCCTCCATCATTTGAAAAATTGATTGAAAACGCGATTACTATTGAAGGTGCATTGATCAAGTGTGGAGTTCTAAAAGTTGATAAAGAGAATTCAAATTCGTACAACAACAACAACAAAAACCATAGTAACAACAATGACAAGTCATGATTTTGGACTCGAAATAAAAATGTTGTGAACGATGGGGTAGTAGGTGATAACAACGTGACTACAAAGCCTACCATCTTTAATGTGTCAGGTGTTCAATGTAGCAACAATATTGGAAATTCTAATACCCAAGGCAATGTTTCTAATCAAAGAAACACAACTAATAGTCATGGAAATAATTTTGGCAATAATCAAAATTCAAACGTGCCTAGATCATCATATTTTTCGAATCGATGGAGTTTCACTCCCTTGTGCCAATCTTTGGAATCCATTCTCAAAGAATTATTGAATCAAAACGCTATTACATTGCCACCACAAAGAGACTATGAGCCTCGAGTTAAACCACCATCATGGAATGACTCACACTTTTGTGACTATCATAGGTGTAAAGGTCATAAGACAAATAATTTCCACGGGTTAAAGAATATTGTTCAAGATTTGATTGATAATCATACCATCACGGTTGAGGGACATAATGTCAATAATGACCATCAACCATTCAAGGATCCTCTTCCTAACTATCAAAAGGGAGAATCCTTGAGTGGCAAGGGAAAGAATGTTAATAACATCCAAGACATCGTTATCAATCATATCTATACTGATGATCCTCAAATCAATGCTATCCGAATTAAAGGTAAGCAAGAATATCGAGAGGTCAATGCTACAACAAGGGGACAATCCAAAATCATTATCAAAGGAAGCTCATCTAAAGTGGCAATTCCCCCTCCAAGTCAATACAATTTGGTTGATCAACTACGGAAAACATCAGCCCAAATTTCTATCTTGGAACTTTAAAAGTTATCACTGGCACATAAGGACATTCTAGAAAAGGCCCTTGTTGATACAACTGTATCCTTTGATCTGGATATCAATAAATTTCAAGCCATGGTGGGACACTTGTCCTCATCCACATGTTTATCCTTTTCTGAGAAAGATGACTCATCCATAGCCCATCCACATAATTCATCACTTTATTTAGAATTCATGGTTCACAAAGTCCGCATTAGACGTGTTCTCATAGATGGGGGAGCTGGATTAAACATTTGTACTTTGAAATTGATCCTAGCTTTAGGATATTCAGCAGACTCTATAGATCCACGAAGGAAAATTACAATCAAGGCTTATGATGATGAGGAAAGGACTTCTAAAGGCCTCATCATGCTACCAATCAGAGTGGGACCTGTTGTGAAGAATACCTTTTGTCAGGTTCTCGATTGGGATTTAACCTATAACATACTATTGGGTCGTCCATGGATTCTTGACATGCAAGCTATTCCTTCTACTTATCATCAATGTTTGAAGTTTCCATATGATGGATAGGAAATAACAATACCCTCAGATCACATTAGCAGTCAAAATTGTTCTAACCTAAGAGCAACTCAGGACACACTTGTCCCACATAATAGAGAGGCCTTGGCCATCTCTACCTACAAAAACAAAGAACAAGCGCAAGAAATGATAAGCAATTTTGTGACCAAGTTAAAATTGAAAGATAATGGGGTGGGAGAATATTCTTTATCTCTCTCTAATTTACCTCTATCCCCAAGATCCCATGGTCAACCATCAACCTCTACACAATAGGCTACAACAACTTTAGCCTCAACTTCAAAACCCATCACCAAGTTTAATGGGATGTTTATCAAAGAAACTGAAGTAGAAGATAGAGCTATTCTGGATTGGCTCTACAAAGATGAAGAGGAATCTGTACAACATATCAAGCTACCCACAAAACAATATGGAAAAGGTTATGCTATCATGCAATAGATGGGTTATGAAGGAAATGGCCCTCTGGGTAAAAGAAAAGAGGGTATTATTGAACCTGTCCAATTTAAAACAATGCACCCGAAAGATAAGACTGGGTAAGGATATGGTGAAGACACTAAAGAAGAAATAACACAAAGGCCATCAAATGAGGAATTAGCTGAAACAATTCTGAGAATTCAAGCGAACAATTCTAACACAGATTTGAATGAATATGAATGGGACAACTTTTCTGACAATACATGTGTCTCTGAGAAAATGGTGGACGTCATACACAAATTCTCACCCCCATTCTTACAAGGGGAAAGCTCAAGGCCTCCGCTTGATTACGTCCTACAAAGTGATCGTGACTCTATTGAGACCAATTCGATTCAAAGTGAGATAGATCATTCTGAGGAGGATGACATCCTAGACCTCCCCTATAATGACGATGACAATAACATCATGACCCTAACGGCCAGTGACCTTACTCATCCTAATGATCCATTACCTTTGGTTTATCTTGAACTCATTGATTGGGAACAAATCGCACCCATTGATGTCCCAACTTTTCCTAATGACGAAACCATCATAAATTTTCTTTCTTCATCCCATCCCAAAAAAAGTTCCACCGAGGAATCACGAGATCAGAGTTTTCGACATGATAGTGCCAAGTTTCTCAGCTATGAAATAAATAATATAAAAGAAAGATCTAATGGTGAAAACCTAACAAAGGCAGTATTAGATCAAGAAAAAAGAAAAATGAAAGAAAGATCTAATGGTGAAAACCTAACAAAGGCAATATTAGATCAAGAAAAGAGAAAAACAAAAAGTGTATCCAATGGTGAAAACCTTTCAGAGGTGCCAAGGGATGGGAAACTTGACACTCTTCCGTAACATTATTAGGAGAGATCTTCCATTCTAATCAAACCAACAGAGTCACTTAATATAGGTACTACAGAAAAGCCTAAAGTTTTGCAATTGGCTGCATCTCTGACAGAAGAAGAAGTACCTAAATTCACATAATTTCTCAAGAACAATCAAATCAGTTTTGCATGGTCCTATGCGGATATGCCTGCATTGGATCCAGATCTCATCATGCATCATTTATCTATCATGTCTAGGGCAAAACTTGTAAAACAGAAACTCAGAAAAATGCATCCACATGTGGAATTGTTGGTTAAAGAAGAATTAAAGAAACTTTTAGATGTTGGATTTATTCGATCTATAGACTATGCTGAATGGATTTCCAATATCGTACCCATTTCAAAGCCAGATGGAAGGATTAGAATTTGTACAGATTTTAGGGATTTGAACAAAGCATGTCCCAAAGATGACTTCCCATTACCAAACATTGATATGATTGTTGATTTAACTACTGGACATGCAATGTACTCATTAATGGATGGATTTTCAGGATACAACCAAATAAAGATTGCACCAGAAGATCAGGATAAAACAACATTCACATGTCCTTGGGGTACCTATTGCTGGAACGTAATGCCATTTGGATTGAAAAATGTAGTAGCTACATACCAACGAGCAATGACAACAATTTTTCATGATATGATGCATACATTCATGGAGGATTATGTTGATGATCTTCTTGCCAAGTCTAACACTAGAGAGGGACACATACATATCTTATCTAAAATTTTCAAAAGAATGGAACAATTCAAAGTAAGACTTAATCCTAAGAAATGTGTTTTTGGAGTAAAATCTGGGAAGCTATTAGGTTACATTGTATCAAAAAAGCGAATTGAATTGGATATGACTAAGGTACAAGAAATTCTTGATATGCCACCACCAAGGAACATTAGTCAACTACACTCTTTACAGGGACGGTTATAATCCATTCGAAGATTCATTGCTCTACTGGCAGATAAAAGTTTAACATTTACACATCTATTACACAAGAATATTCCATTCAAGTGGGAGCACAAATGCAAAGCAAAATTTAATTAGATAAAGCAATATCTCATGAATCCACTAGTATTGACTCCGCCAGTACAAGGTGTGCCTCTCATATTATATATTGCTGCTACAGAAGTGTCTTTAGGAGCATTATTGGCACAAGAAGACAACTCAGGAAAAGAACGATCCATTTATTACATCAGCCGAACCTTAACAAGTCACGAGCTAAATTACACCTTCATTGAAAAAGCTTGTTTAGAAGTGGTGTTTACTTCTCAAAAGTTACGACATTACATGCTAACTCATACAGTAAATCTTGTGGCAAAGATTGACCCATTCAAATATCTTCTAAGTAAGGAAACCTTAACTGGCAGGTTGGCTAAATGGGTTATGATCCTAAGCGAGTTTGATATTCATTATGTGGATCGAAAAGCTATAAAGGGACAAGTATTTTTAGTTCAATTAGCAGAAGCATCAATACCAGTAGAACACCCAATACATGTTGATTTTCCTGATGCCAACGTATTCACAATAGATATCCAATAGTCATGGTCACTCTACTTTGATGGTTCTTACACTCAACATGGTTCAGGAGCAGGAATTCTTTTTATTACACCTCAAGGATATACAATCCCAAAATCTAACTGGCTAATGTTTCCTTGCACAAAAAACATAGCAGAATATGAGGCATTGATAATCGACATAAGAATTGCAGTAGATTGGAAAATTGCAGAACTTCAGGTTTTTGGTGATTCACAACTTGTTATAAACCAAATCAATGACGAATATCACACTAAAGATGACAAGTTGATACCTTACAAAAGAATGGTGGAAGATCTCAAGAAATACTTTGTTAATATCAAGTTCATACAGATTCCACGCATTGATAATAAAGTAGTAGATGCTATGGCTACAATCGCCTCTCTACTCCAGTTGATAGAGAATAAAAAATGGTACAATTTCCTGGTGGAACAATTGTTTTCTCCTGTCCATGACAATCCTGAAACTCAAATCATTTGCCATCTGACGAGTTCTGACTCTTCCCTATATGGCCACATTTACACTTACCTAAAATATACTACTTTACCCTTAGGCTTGTCTAGGAATCAAAAATGAAATTTCATTCATCAATCATCCCATTACACCTTAATTGCTAACGTCTTATACCAGCGTGGTCTGGATGGAACCCTCCTTAGATGTCTTGAATGCGATGAATCAGAAAAGGCCTTACAAGAGGTCCATGGTGGAATTTGTGGGACACATTCAAGTGGACTAACCTTAGCAAAGAAACTTGTAAGATTAGGGTACTATTGGCCAACTATGGAGAAAGAATCATTCGCTTTTGTAAAAAAATGTGCAAATAGTTAGATTCATGGGAATCTCATTCATGCTCCTACTTAGGAATTACAACCCTTTACCACAACATGGCCTTTTGCTCAGTGGGGATTAGATTTGGTTGGCAAGATACATCCATCATCTTCAAATGGACATAAATTCATCATTACAGCCACTGAATATTTCACTAAGTGGATTGAAGTTGTTTCTCTGACAACTGTTACAGGCAAACAAATCTCCTCATTCATCTTGAAGAATATCATTTGCAGATATGGCATCCCTAACTCCATTATCACAGACAATGGTAGACCCTTTGAAAATCAGGATGTAGATGAACTATGTGAAAGATTTCACATCCAACACAGGTTCTCTACACCTTATTATCCACAAGGGAATGGTCAAGTCAAAGCTTCAAACAAAATAATTCTAAAGATTTTGAAGAAAGAAGTGAATGAAGCAGGTCGTGATTGGCATGTCCAATTGAATCCAGCATTATGGGCCTATAGAACAAGCATTCGCACACCAACAGGAGCTACTCCTTATGCTTTGGTCTATGGAGCAAAGGCTATTTTACCACTAGAAGTTGAGATTCCTTCACTACGAGTATCACTCAAGGGGTTAATCAATGATGAAGATTATAGAGTATCATGTTTACAAGAGCTAGAACTGCTTGATGAACGGCGTTAAAATGCAGTTAGTCACCTAAAAGGATATCAATAGATTATGTCCCATAGCTACAATCATAGAGTCAAACCACAAAATTTTGAAGTGGGTGATTTGGTTCTCAGATAAAACCCTCGAAATCAAGAAGATCGGGAAAAGAAAGGCAAGTTTGAACCTAATTGGTTAGGCCCATTCGTAATCTTTGCAACATATGGATCGGGGGAATATCAGTTGTCAATAGTAGAAGGGGACCTATTCGAAGATCCAACCAATAGAATTCATCTGAAGAGGTTCTACACCTAAGAAAAAATAAAAAACAATATAAAAAAACTTGAAAAAAAAAAAAAAAATTGCCTTGATGAAAACACGGCAAACAAGCGTTTTGGTAATAACAAAAAAATCATAAAATCAAAAAAAAAAAATGCAATAAAAACAAACAGTGAAAACCTGGCAAACAGGCATTGTTTGTGATTTTATTTGGCTCTCTCATCTATTAGGATTCATTCTGCATATGCATCCTTTCGTCAGCATCGTGCACACACCTCACCATCGCACTCACATTGCATCATCTTCTTGGAATGACAAGGCTCTCATCATGGCTTGATGATTTGAGGGTTATCCATCATAATAGTTGTGTCTAGCAAAAGTCAGAGTACAAGGTCATTAGGGGGCAGTTCGCTTCTTGAAGTTTTTCTAGCAGGTAGTCGATAGCATGTGTCTAGAATCGAAATATCGGAAACAATAGTCTTGTCCAATTAAAATGAGCTCACATGGTTAACTTTGAAAAATGGTTAAAACTAATTGGATGATCTTAATCTGAATAAAATGAATGACAAACTTAAAAGCATAAGTTGCAAATTGTTGTTTTGATATTTGATGACATCATATCTTTGGAGTGGTTCAATGATGTACTGAACTAGAATCACAAGGAAAAAGTATGATTTTTATTTGCTTGTTGTCTATGAGTTAATCATTAGTATGATGCAAATTGGTCATGGGACATGCTCTACAAATGTATCATTGATGACATTTCAGAATTTGCATAGGAAAATGGTTTACTCTTGTCTGTTTATGCAAGCAATACTCAGGTCATCTTGGTTCAATTATACCTCGATGCTTGTATTAACTTGCTATATCAAAAATTATGGAAGCAGTACTCAGGTCATCATTGGTGCTAACATACCCTTTTATTCTTGTACTAACTTTCAACATATCAAAAGTCTCAATGATGACAACTAAACATAGCAGGAAATGGCAACAAGGAGAATGGTTCATTGTTTCATTTACGATTGCATAATTCATTATTTAGGACTGCATAATTCATTTGCATTTCGAGGGCCTTTATAAATAGATTTTTGAGAGTTAACCACATTCTTGAATATCTTTTTTGGACAATGGTTGAGTATTACTGGACATTTACATCTCATTTTCATTATCATGCATTTCACATCATTTTCCATCATCATTATCATTACACTTGCATATTTACATTTCATCACCATTTCATTATCATATTCATTATCATTTCATTTTATTCATCATGATCATTATTCATCATTTCACATCATATGCATGGGTTTTATTTTAATCATTTATTAACATTTACATTTGCATATTTCACACGCATTCATAAATAAAATTGCATCCATTTCATTCTTATCATCTCATTTTATTCATCATTTTCATCATATATCATAAATTCATTACATAAGTGCATTTCCATTACATCATTATTACCATTCATTACACATTACATCATCATAAGTCATATTCTATCATCTCATATAAAGCATTTACATCTTGCATCATACATTCAGTACATACATCATGAAGAAAAAAGAGTCATTTAGATTACATCATATCATTATTGCATCATCATACATGACATAGATACATAAAAAATCAAAACATACATCCATAACATGTGCATAAACCATCCATAACATGTGCATAATCAAATCACCACTATATATCATAGATCTCATCAAAACAAATGTCCAGAAATACAAGGATATCAAATGTTTCAAAAAGATATATCGAATACAATGGCATAAATGTATACAAAGTGTCCATCACTGAGGGGCATATGGCTGGGGCACATGACTGCTGCTACCTCCTGAGGTAGTAGGTCTCGATGGATCCCTGCTCCTAGAAGCTCTGATATCTGGTCTAACTTGCTGACCCAAACTCCTGGTCGCACTCTTAGAGTGACTATGTGAATGGGTCCGAGTTCGAGTATCTGACTGTGTGAATGCTATCCGCCACTCAGGTGGCACTGCCTCAAAATACGTCATCTTGTAGTACTCAGCCTCCCGAGCAGTCTCCAAACTCCCTACCACAACCTCTCCAATAGAGGTTCCCTCAACTGATCTCAGTAGTCTCTCAGCTACCCCCTCAGCCTGTATGCATCGCTCCCTGAAGCTGTCCCTCTCGGCTGTGAGCTATGTTATCTGTGGGTCAGGAGGTGGTGGTTGTGCGATCTGTGCCTACAGCTGACTAATAGTCACCTATGCTTATGCTAATTGACTCTGAAGAGTCTAAACCTCAGCCTGCAGAGTATCCACCTATCCCTGTGATGGAGCCCTGATAGTAATGCGTGGTGCTGAAGTGTTGGCCTGACCCACCACTTTGGATGTTCATGGCCTCGTGTTGAAGGGTATATCAAAGAAACATCTTTGTCTCCCACCACCCCCTTCATCCCCATCATCCCCACTGTTTGAGTCATCTGACTCCTCATCCATCTCCTCATCCTCAGAGCTCTTGTCATCCACATCCATAGCCACCTCGCTGATATCTGCGGCCTGCTTTGCCGGTACCTGTGCCTGACCCTGTGGCTGCCCTACTGCTGCATGTGCCTGTCCTCGCCCTTGCTGAATTGTTGGTCCTCCTATCAATGGGGTAGGCTCCTCTAGACTGGTGAATCTCGGGAAAGGATGTGTATAGAAGTATGTCACATACTCCTTTTTCATCCCTGCATCTGTAACCTCTGGATGTATGGCCCACTGAGTTGGCTGTAACTCAAAGTACTCTGCCTTGGCTGCTTCAATGGTCACAAATGGACCCCACTCTGATACATCCTCTCGGTGTTTGGCATAGTGTGCCACACCCTATGGCATCATCTGAACCAATCCTAGCTATCTCAACACTCTCATCACCAAAAATTGCTCAATGATAAAAGGTGTCCGCCCAATCAGGTATTTGGATCTAATCATATATGGGAGCTCTATCTCATCGGTCTCCCATGGGTCACAGTCCACATACGGTCGTTAGATGACCGTATCCAAATCATCAAGTACCCACCGCCAGTACTCTAATTTTCCCAACCTCAGCTGGACAAGGGGCCCTGTATATGCATAAGCATATGGAAATCCAAGTGGTTGATCTCTCTGGATGATGGGGCATGTAATCACAAAGTGCTCCCATGCGAATATCTATAAAAGAGTCACCCCGCAAGAGAGACTCTTCCCATCTCTATACATGACCTGATGAAAATCATGGTACAGATGAGCAATCATGCATGACCCCCATGCATATCTGGTGTGGTGGAGAAGCATGTCCTCCAGAATCCTACCCCACCCAACTGATAGTCCCTTTGCCCTACGATTAGGACAAAGGAAACCACCAATCATACCTACTAAAACTGAAGGCAGTGGGGCATAGCTCTCCATCATCTCCTTCCAAGGAATCTCATATCCGGCGACATGAGGATCCTGGAAGACCCGTGTCAGTGCATCTATACCCCCTATCTCCTTGTGATCATAAATCACAAGCTCTCCAACCAAAGGAATACCCAGAATCCTGTAAACATCCTCTGGAGTCACTGTGATCTCCCCTGTCGGCGAATGGAAGGTGTTGTGCTCGCTGTGCCACCTCTCCGCTAAAGCAATCAATAGTGCCCTATTGACCCGATACTGCGGCATCGTCAACAAAGGACCCAATCCACACTGATGTATGATCCCTAAATCATCCTCAGATAATCGAGGAACCATTTCCTAGGTGCAAGGGAATTTCTCCCTAAACTGGAGGAGGTTAAATTCCTCCTTTATCACATCATCAAGCAATCATGCAAATCAATCAGCAATGAATATCATCAATCAATCAATACATCAAGTAAGTTCAAATCAATTGCTATTTGTTTTTCATATCTCATGGAAACAAATTTAACAGTCATCATGACTCAATATCTATTTGACTTTCAATCAAGAAAGCAAATCTATCATTTCTATTTATTTTCATATCGCATGGAAGCAAATTTATCAGACCTATTTTTTCTTCAAGCACGAAGACAAATTTATCAAATCTAATCATTGATGATATTCAAAAGCATAAAATCTGTTGTCTAATCTAGCAACAATCATCAGGCATGCATCAATTTTTCTTCAAAAATTGAAATTCAGCAAAAATCCATGGATGCGCTAAAACAGTCAATCAATGTGCTAAAACCATGGATGCGCAACTTTTCTCCATGATGCGCTAAAATAGACTATCGATGCACGATTTCATGAATGTGCTTAAATCAAGCGAATGCGCTAAAACAGTTCATCTATGCGCTAATCTAACCTATGCGCTAATCTAACCTATGCGCCAATTTATCATTCTCAGCAAGCAAATTTCATGGATGCACCATTTGATCTATCCTATGCGCTAAATCACCTATGCGCAACTATTTTGCATCTATGCGCGAGGTTTTGCAGCTATGCGCCACTTTGGATGCACTGATTTATCTAATCTATGTGCTAAACTATGGCTCGTATGCGCTAAAACAAAATTTTAAAAATCCAAAAAATTCGAAAAAACATCCAAAAATCATTAAAAATTTCACGGAGAGGTTTCGATCGACTTACCGGAGGTCCATACCCAGGTGGTCTCTGATGACAGCGACCTCACTCAAATCTGTGGTGCTCATATGGGATCGGCATCGCTATTATCTCTGTCAGAGCTCCAAAATTTCTCAAAGGTTACTGTTCAAATGAAAGTGACTTCTCACCTTTTTCACCTTTTAAAGAGGTAAAAATGGCATTTTTACTATGCAAAGTGCTATTTCGAGAGTTAAATCGCCGATTTTTCTCTGAAATCATTTGAAAATCTTCCAAATCAGTCTCAGTATCATTCTCATCACGCGATTTATCTCTCGAGGGGGCATATAGCATCATCAGTAAATTTTTCAAAGTTAGGGGCAAATTCTTTGAAGCAATGCATGAAACACATCACTTCAAAGAGGGGCAAAATGTACACATCTAAAAATTGTCACGGTTGATTGAACCTATTAATTAATTAAATATGAATTATTTAATTAATGTTCTTAAGTCATCTACATATAAATAAATTTAATTATTTATTTATATTGTTCATTTTCCAATTCTTCTGATTTAATTAAATAAATAAGTTTATTTAATTAATGCTACCTTCCTCTTAATTGATTAAATAGATTTCACAATTTATTTACATTAATTATCACAAGTTTAAATTCTAAATTTAAATGATAATTCTTCATTCCACATTTAATTAAATATTTTCAATATTTGATTAAAACACTTTCTAAATTCCTCACTCTTTTCACATAATTAAATATTTTCAATATTTAATTAAAGAGCTTTTTCTCTTCTCACATAATTAAATATTTTCAATATTTAATTAAAACCTTTTTCATTTTCTCTCACACATAATTGAATATTTATTTATTGAATTATGAGAGGCACCTTTCAATTGTCTCTTCATTCTCCATCCGTCTCTTAAAATTCCATCTTCTTTTCGAATTCTCGATCTCTCACCGTTCATTTTAATAGGTTTGAACTTGACCGTCGATCTTGGCCAATCGAATTCCTACCTTCAAAAATCTATAAATACAACCCTCTTATGAGTGGAAAAGGACCTCGAATCCTAGATTTTCATACGTAATTATTATAGTCGCATTGTAGCATTTCTAGTATTTCTAGCATTCCAATTTCATATTTTCAATCATATTAGCAATGCATAGGCATTTTTATTAATCTTATTCTCTCAAGTTGCCATTCTACAAAGTTGTTGTTTGCACAACTGAGAGCAAACATCTTGAAACGAATTCTTGGAGATAGAGGACAATGGGACGAATTTGAAGAAGCTGTGGTTTAGAGTTTGCATTTTGCTTTCCTTAATTAGTTTCTTTAATCTAATGTTTCATTGGTGTATTAGATTAGATTCAGTTTGATTTACGCATTCTAACATACACAGGATGAAAAGAGCATAAAATACAATAGTCTAATGAAGTATGGAGTTTGTATTTTTATGGTTCAAGGAGAAAGGTTGGTGCTAGTGGAGGTACTATGCTAGTTTCTCCAGGTGGTGAGATGTATTATTCAACCTTTCATTTTTCTTTCAGTTGTTATAATAACACTGTTGAATATGAACCACTTGTTCATGGTTTAGAAAGGGCTAGAAAGAGAAATGTAAAGTGCCTTCAGGTGTTTGGGGATAGTGAATTAGTGGTCAATAAAGTAAGGAACATTAATTTCACCAAGAATGATTTATTAAAACTTTATAAGTATAGATTCTGGGATTTTATTAAATATTTTGATGCATTTAATTTGTTGTTTATACCAAGGAATTAGAATAAGCAAGCTGATAAACTAGCTTCCATGGGAGTTGAGTTTGATATTGTAGCTGATATAAAAGATGTAAATGTGAAATATTATATCAAGGTTGTTGTTAGGACTTGTGTTCTAGACAATAAGGCTCGCTTGCAGGTATTTGAAAGTGATGAACAAATTGTTAATTTTTTGATAGAGGAGGTTGACTTTTTAGTTTCCAATCAACATAAATTGGCTAAACCGTATGAAGATCAAATTATTCAGATGAATTCAAACAAGCTACCAAAGGGATTGGTAACACTTGAGTCCATTTTCAACTCAGATGATCATGTAAGAAAAGAAAAGGCAATTTTTATCAAACAAGAGCATTATGAGCCTATTGAGATCTTCAAGGATAAGCTCCTAAAACTTGGCAAGGTATGTACTATAGAGGAGAGACATTCTTTCATTTTAATTTTTCAAGAGTTTAATAATGTGTTTTCCTGTGAGTATCTTGACTTGAAGGAATCCAATCCAAAGTTGGCAAAACACACCATAGAGCTAGAAGAAAATGTGAAGCGAGTAAGACAAAGGCAGAGGCCTTTGAATCCTAAACTTGAGCACCTTATGAGAGCTGAATTGAGTAAGTTAATTGAGAGTAAGATTATTTTTCCAATTAAGCATACCTCATGGGTGTCCAATCTTGTTCCTATAAGGAAGAATAATGGTGAAATCAGGTTGTGTGTTGACTTTAGAGACCTTAATAGGGCATCTATAAAGGATCACTACCCACTGCCCTCTATGGAACAAATTTTATAGGTGGTAACTAGATCTGACAAGTTTTCTTTGTTAGATGGATTTTTAGGGTACAACCAAATATTGGTAAAAGAGGAAGATCAGTATAAGACAAAATTCACAACAAAATGGGGAACCATGGCTTATAAGAAGATTCCTTTTAGATTGTCCAATGCAGGGGATTTTCATGGTTTGATGAAAAAAATTGTAATGGTTTACTTAGATGATATTACTATTTTCTTTGATCCCAAGAAAAGTATCTTCACTATTCATGAAGTTAAATTGCTTGGACATGTGCTATTCTTTCCTTAACTTTACCTTCTCACAAGAAAGGCTTGAAAAGATTTCTTGGTAGAATAAAATTTGTAAGGAGGTTCATTCCAAATATTTCGTATCTTTTGTAACCTCTAACCTCTATGTTGAGAAAGAATGTCACTTTCATGGAACCAAAGAAGGAAATAACAATTTTGACAAAATTAAGAATGCCATAGCTACTGCTCCAATGCTCATTAATCCTAATTTTGACAAGGATTTTATTTTTTATGCTTTTGGGAGTGTGGATACTATCTCAACTATGTTGTGTCAACAAAATGAACAAGGTTTGGAGCAGCCCATTGTATTTTTTAATCAATTGCTTCAGGATTATGATGTAAGATATTATTTTGTTGATAAACATGTACTTGTGGTGGTTAGAAATCTTAAGAAATTTAGACACATTCTTCCTAACAATAATATTTAGTTGCCCATTTCTCATCCTATAGTGAAATATTTCCTATTGAGCAAAGATGATCCGGTGGATATTTTCAGTGAAAATTGAAGTGTCTCCATTCTCTCCAGAATCTGCACCATCAGAAAGATCTCGACGTCCTGATTCCAACACAACTCGAATGGAGCGAAAAGGAGTCCATTTGTGCAAGTTATAGCCAGTCAAACCTTGGGTCAAACTGGCATCAAAGGGCATCCAAGAAGCGAAAAAAATGATGTTATCAAAAGTTGTTGAAGTTGGCATCATTGCGAAGAGCCCGTCGCAAGCTTTCCAACGACGTTCGTTTTGTCGAAATCCGACATCGGAGGCTCAAGATACAGCTGGTCAAAGTTTCAGGTTGACTTGGTGGACTGAAGGTACAATGATGATGTCAGCATCCGTACATGATGACATCAGCATCTGTGCAGATCAAAATGGACCAATCCATGGTTGACACATGTCATCCGTACAATGACGTCAGCATCCATGTCAAAGTTGTATGGACCAATCAGAATTCGACACGTGTCCTTTCTGTACACCACGTCAACAGTCCGGTTGGCATCCTAGTCATCATCCACGGCCTTGTCAGCGCACAGTCAGCTGCGACGTGTCCTCGACAGTGAATGGTGTCCTGACACATCATCACCCAGTCGACATGGCAGTCAGCACAGTCAACGAATCAGGTTTTGCCACGTGGCCCACCTCTCCTCCATTCGGCGGTTTGAAAGTTAGTTTGTTTGAACAAAAGTTGTTGGACGGGTTTGAACCCGCAACCTCCGCTCGGTGAGTTGGGCCGTTAGCCGTTGCACCAGCGGCCGGTGCTTTCACTATACATGGACAGCGGTTTGCTTTATTATTGAAATATTTGGTATTAATTTTTAAAATGGCTGGCGGAGGTTGGAACCCTCGACCAACAATATGCCAAAAATAACACTCACCGTTAGACCACCGAGCATTGTCTAATGATATTTCGTGTTCGGTTTGTTTTGTTGAAGTTCTAAAGGCCGAAAATATAACAAATGGCTTGTTAAAGCCAAAACAAACTAAACCCACCTAACCAAATGCCAAAAGGGGGTTAGGGAAAAATAAACAAGCTTTGTTACGAATTGTTAGACAGTGGTTAGGCAATTAATGGATTTGTTAAGCCTAATTAGGCTAATTTTATGTATAAAAGGGGGTGTGAGGTGAGAGTTGAGAGAAGTTTCTTTCAGGTGACGAAGTCTTGAAGCTATGGAGATAATCGAAAGAGAGGTCTTGTGGAGATTCTTTGAGTCATTCTCGCACGTCAGAGCGCTGTTATGCTGCCGAAGTGCTTGGAGAATGATTGTGGTGCTTTGTAATTGATTTTGGAGTTAATCGGATCGGTCTCTCTATTGGAGTGGACCCGGAGATGTAGTCACTTTCATGACGAACTCCGTTATCAACTGTTTGCACTTCTCTTCTTCTCTCTCTTTCTGTCTCTCATTTCCTTCCTTTCTGTTATAATCACCTTGTTATTACTTTCATTGTGTTATTTCCATAAGTTAATTTTGTTTTAATTAACTTGGAATAATCATTGTAAAAGCATTGTAAAAGTAAAGCATTTAAATACTGCAATCTAGTCTAGATCCTTATACAGATCAAGTGGTATCAGAGCTCAGTTGACTATTATTGCAGTTATTTATTTTTTTGAATGCTAACGAGATCTAGGATTCAGAAGGGCGAAGGCAAGCTTGAAGACTTTAATCCTAAGATTGGGAAGCGAAGAAATTTTCTGAAGATGTTTGTTTCTGGAATGGAGGTTCCTGAAGAAATCAGTGAGCAGGAATTTCGAAGAGCATTCCTTGAGATGAAGGCTAAGGTGGACATTCTTTTTCAAGAGAGACAAGAGCGGAAAGGACATGAAGGAGGTTCGTCAAAGCAAGAAGATTGCAAAGACAAGAAAGGGAAACATCATGGAGATGGTGACAAGCAACCAGATCCACCCTCTTCTTCTTCTCCTCCCTCTTCTCCTTCTTCTCCTTCTTCTCCATCTTCTCCTCATTCTATTTCTTCTAATCCTTTCAAGAGTGGGTATAAGCCTAAAATTAAATTGGATGTAAAATTTGAACTACCTAAGTATTGTGGTGAATTAGATGCTGAAAAACTAGATGATTGGATTCAGCAAGTAGAAGTTTATTGTAGAGTTCAAAACCTCTTTGATGATGCTTCTAGGATCCAGTTAGCCACACTTCGGTTGGGAGGTACAACTCTTACCTGGTGGGAGAGTAGGACTAGAGAAGAAATTTCACAGCATGGTAGAGTCAATTTAACTTGGGCAGAATTTATTAATGCTCTTAAAAAGCAATTCTATCCCTTAGGCCATATGCAACAGTTAATGATGGACTGGCAAATGTTTAGGCAAGGGAAGGGTCAATCTGTCCAGGAGTACACCCATGAATTTAGAAAAAGGGCTATTGCTTTGAATGTTCCTTTGTACACCCAAGATACCTTGTTAAAGTACATAGGAGGTCTTCATTCATACCTTAGACATTCCATTTTGGTATTGAACCCTTGTAATTTGGATGAAGTGTCTGTTCAAGCTACACACTTAGAGTCAAGGGGTAAAGGATCTCTTATTGATAAGTTTGATAATGATAACTCTGTAAAGAAATCTTCTAAGGTTGCAGAGACAGGGAAAGGAAAGAAGGCAGCTACAGTTAAGAAGGATGACAAGCTTTCTTGCTCTCATTGTGACAGGAAGGGTCATGATGAAGATCATTGTTGGAAGTTGCATCCCGAACTGAAGCCTAAGTGGGCTCAAAAACGTAATCAGAAACAAAAAGGTAAGGAGAAAGCCATGAATGTTGTTATGGATCTTGGTTTAGATTCAGATGATGAGACTAAGATAACAGTGATGGGTCTAAAAGGTAAAGCTCATATTTCTGGTGTTTCTGTTGCTAGTTGTGCTTCTACTTCTATAGTTAATGATTTCTCTGAAAATGTGAAAAGGAATGAGCTGTTTCATTTAAGGGTTGTTGCTAAGAATAGTAAAATTGATGCACTCATAGATAGTGGTTCTCAAGTTAATCTGATTTCAGAAAGTGTTGTAAAGAACTTGGGATTAAAAACTACATTGCATAAGAAACCTTATCCACTAGGTTGGATTTGTGAAAATGATAAGCTACAAGTAACAAGACAATGCACTTTGAGATTCACAATCACTAGTAAATTTGTGGATGAAGTACAGTTTGATGTAGTTCCACTGGATATCTGTGGGATAGTGCTTGGTAGCCCTTATTTATATGACAGGAAAGCTATTTTCTACAGGGAAAAGAATCATTATCACTTGTTTAAAGATGGCATTCAGTATATTGTACATTCTCACAGGATTAAGACTGATCGTTCTTTTGCAAACATAGGGCAGTTAAAGAGGGTAATTAATGCAAGTAAAGAATTAACTCTTATGTCTGTCAGCACAGGTGGTTCTAAACTTGAACTTGGAGTAGCTAACCAGGGTCAGATGTTGCAGGATGCACTTGCAGTACAGCATGAGAAAAAGATGATTGAAAGCATTGATGGATCCTTGGGTAAAAATGTTCCTATTGTAAAGGATCGAATTGTTGTTAACTTATTCTCTTTCATTTTTGCATTGTTGTTCAGCTTGATGCTAGTCAATTTTTGTTGGTTAGTGGCTACGACAATTGATGTAGATGCTTATGGAAGTGATAAAGTTATGTTTATGTTCAACAATATTGTTGCAGTCTTGATTATGCTTGTGAGTCAGGTATTCAGATGTACAGAGGATACAGGACAAGTGGGGAGGCCAAGTCCTCACTTAATGTCAAATTAAATGCCACTTTTGGAGGTCCAAAAGGTCTTTAGTGGGGAGGCCTGATCCGGTGGATATTTTCAGTGAAAATTGAAGTGTCTCCATTCTCTCTAGAATCTACACCATCAAAAAGATCTCGACGTCCTGATTCCAACACAACTCGAATGGAGCGAAAAGGAGTCCGTTTGTGCAAGTTATAGCCAGTCAAACCTTGGGTCAAACTGGGATCAGAGGGCATCCAGGAAGTGAAAAAAATGATGTTATCAAAATTTGTTGAAGTTGGCATCATTGCAAAGAGCCCATCGCAAGCTTTCCAACGGCGTTCATTTCGTCAAAATCCGACATCGGAGGCTCAAGATACAGCTGGTCAAAGTTTCAGGTTGACTTGGTGGACTGAAGGTACAATGATGATGTCAGCATCCATACATGATGATGTCAGCATCTGTGCAGATCAAAATGGACCAATCTGTGGTTGACACGTGTCATCCGTACGATGACATCAGCATCCACGTCAAAGTTGTATGGACCAATCAGAATTCGACACGTGTCCTTTCCGTACACCACGTCAACAGTCCGGTTGGCATCCTAGTCATCATCCACGGCCTTGTCAGCGCATAGTCAGCTGTGACGTGTCCTCGACAGTGAATGGCATCCTGACACATCATCACCCAGTCGACATGGCAGTCAGCACAGTCAACGAATCAGGTTTTGCCACGTGGCCCACCTCTCCTCCATTCGGCGGTTTGAAAGTTAGTTTGTTTGAACAAAAGTTGTTGGACGGGTTTGAACCCGCAACCTCCGCTCGGTGAGTCGGGCCGTTAGCTGTTGCACCAGCGGCCGGTGCTTTCACTATACATGGACAGCGGTTTGCTTTATTATTGAAATATTTGGTATTAATTTTTAAAACGGCTGGCGGAGGTTGGAACCCCCAACCAACAATATGCCAAAAATAACACTCACCGTTAGACCACCGAGCATTGTCTAATGATATTTCGTGTTCGGTTTGTTTTGTTGAAGTTCTAAAGGCCGAAAATATAACAAATGGCTTGTTAAAGCCAAAACAAACTAAACCCACCTAACCAAATGCCAAAAGGGGGTTAGGGAAAAATAAACAAGCTTTGTTACGAATTGTTAGACAGTGGTTAGGCAATTAATGGATTTGTTAAGCCTAATTAGGCTAATTTTATGTATAAAAGGGGGTGTGAGGTGAGAGTTGAGAGAAGTTTCTTTCAGGTGACGAAGTCTTGAAGCTGTGGAGATAATCGAAAGAGAGGTCTTGTGGAGATTCTTTGAGTCATTCTCGCACGTCAGAGCGCTGTTATGCTGCCGAAGTGCTTGGAGAATGATTGTGGTGCTTTGTAATTGATTTTGGAGTTAATCGGATCAGTCTCTCTATTGGAGTGGACCCGGAGACGTAGTCACTTTCGTGACAAACTCCGTTATCAACTGTTTGCACTTCTCTTCTTCTCTCTCTTTCTGTCTCTCATTTCCTTCCTTTCTGTTATAATCACCTTGTTATTACTTTCATTGTCTTATTTCCATAAGTTAATTTTGTTTTAATTAACTTGGAATAATCATTGTAAAAGCATTGTAAAAGTAAAGCATTTAAATACTGCAATCTAGTCTAGATCCTTATACAGATCAAAAGACATTAATGAAAAAAGAGTTGGTTAGATTACCAAGGTAATGGAATATGATGTCCATATTAAGGTTACCAAGGTTGTAAGAGGTAAGGGTTTATGTGAACAACTAAGTGAAAATGAAAAGGGCAACAACGAAGTTGAAGAAAAAAGTTTCCAAACACTTAGCAATGAAGATCAAACTAATGTTCTAGCTCCTTCCTCCAATTGGGTGCAAGATATGAAGTATTATCTTGAAACTAGTGAGTGTCCTCAAAGCTTGGATAGCTCAAAAAGAAGGTATTTCAGAATTTAAGTGATTCCTTATGCTATCATTGATGGAATTTTATATAGGAAGGATTTTCATGGAATCTTGTTAAGGTGCATTGATTCAAGTCAAGTTGATCGCTTTATTGAGGAATTTCATGATGGGATTTCTAGAGGTCATTTTGCACCAAGAATTACAACTTTAGAAATCATGAGATTTGGTTACTTTTGGCCTGACTTGTTTAAAGATGTTCATGCTTGGGTTAGGAAATATACCAAATTCTCATTATTTTCAAGAAAAAAAGGCTTGTAGCCTTGCCTTTGCATCTATTTCAGGTTGAGCAACCCTTTCTTAAGTGGGGACTTGACTTTATTCACCCAATTAACCCACCCTCTAGTGTACGTCACAAATGGATCTTGATTGCAATAGATTAATTTACTAAGTGGATAGAGGGTGTGGCATTAAAAGAGGCAAATGAAATTGTTGTTCTAAACTTCTATCAAGATTTGGTTGCAAGGTTTTGTATTTTGGATTTTATAATGTTTGATAATTCTTTGGCTTTTTTTGGTTTTAAAGTTTCTAATTGGTCTATTAAGAGAAATATTTATCTCAATACATCATCTAACTATTACCCACAGGGTAATGGATAAGTTGAATCAACCAATAAGAACTTGATTAGGAATATCAAGAAGATGATTGAAGATAATTAGAGAGCTTGGCATAGCAAGATCAAATCAACCTTATGGGTTGATAGGATTACACCAAAAAGATCTACAGGTAATTCATCATAGGTTCTCACCTATGGAAAAGAAGCCAAAATTCCAATTTAAGTTGAATTTCCAAATTTGAAATTGATTAAAGAGCTATAAATGTTAGAGGAATAGCCTATGGAAATTAGGCTTGCATAGTTGATGGAACTTGAAGAGGTAAGGAATGACGCATTGATAAACTTAGAGATTCACCATGAACAAATGAAAATTTTGACAAGAAGGTTGTCCCAAGAGTGTCCAAGGAGGGTGATCTTTTTTTCAAATGGGATGAGTTTAAAAGTAGACCTGGTAAGCATACCAAGTTTGATGCCATGTGGGATGACCCTTGTGCAATTATTGAATTAAAGTAGCATAATGTTTTTCAGCTTTCAAAGATGGATGGAAAGGTGTTAGCAATCCCAGTAAATGGGATTCACTTCAAATGTTGTTTCTGAAGAGCGGGAGTTTGTGAATGTACCATAGTAGAGTAGAGTTTTCAATTAATAAGTGTTGATTGCACATCTATTTTGGTTCAGTTTTCATTTTCTAAGAAGTGTTGTTACACAGTTTGATGGACCTGTTCAAAGCCATTGAAGTTTGCTTTCAAGTTTTTTTTTTTTGTTGTTCAAATTCAAAAAAATAAATGACAAAGGAGATCTAAAGGGGAATCGTCCCATAATTTGGAGATTCATCTTCATCATGAGTAACCCATAGGCTCGAAGATGTTTCCATTTTTCATGGGATTGCTGAGCCTCCAAGCTTAGCATTTGGGTGCAATCCTTCATGACAAAATTAATCACAATAGTACGTCGAATGATAATGTACAAAGAAGGTGCTAGTCGTTGTAGTGGTTGTGACATAGGATCTTTTTTTTCTATTGAAGAGGGAGACTCCTCATGTATTGCTTGACTTAAGTTTGCATTTTTATTTTCTTTATCGTTCTCTTCGTTTAACCTTCGAGCGATAGCACAACATATATGCCTATGATATCTAGAATTTCTATTTCTTTTGGTAAAATTTTCATGTTGTGTTTGTGTAGGATTGGGTCTATCAACCATAGGTTTCATTTCTTCCAGAAGGGGAGGAACAGAAGGAACTATAAGATTCAACCACTTTCTCTTTAACTTTGTAAACTTTCTTTATCTTAGGAGGCATAATTGAATTGTTTTGGTTGTCTCTTGGTCATTTGTAGGAGATAGGAAAAGTATCATTCTTGGGTTGGTCTTGGTTATTAGGAATTTTTTTGGTTCTATCATGGTTTCATCAAGGATAGAAGGCACAATCATGGGTTGAGGCATGTTTCGAAGGGATATTTATTCACTGTATTTCTCCTTAAAATTTTGATAGGATTTGAAAAAAAAGTCTTCACAAGGTTTAATAGGTTCTATAGGCTCGGGCCAAAATAAATCCAATAAAAAAATTCCCATGGAAAGACATAGGATTAAAGCCACTATGGTGCACAGTAAGGATTTCATTGTCAAAGGGAAACTTTAAGCCTTTATGCACAACCAATGGGATGGGTTCCATGGAGCGTAGCCATGGGTAACCAAGCTTCACACATAATTGATCTAATGTCAGGATGATGGAGAATGAGACATCTAATTGTTTCGGTCCAAATTTTAAAGGGAGGATGATCAAACCAATCATAGGCAAAGCAAAACCATTATGCATTTTTATCCATGCTTTCGGTTTATCATATGTATCTTGAAAAAATTCATGCACAAGTAAGAATTATTCAATGATCACATTATCTCCACATATGAGATCAATTAATATCCCATTAATAGTGGGCTTGTCATTGATTTAGACAACTATATAAAGAGGAGCATCAGGTGCATATTTAAGAATGTTTTTATGTGAGAAAGTGATATCAAAAGGAATTTTAGTTTGGCACTTACGAGATTAAATTTTGATCAATCGAAATATACTATCCATAGGACTTTCTTCAGTAGTATCCATGTTGTCATCATCCATGTCAACTTTCATCACATCATTCTTCCTAGTTTCACTAGCTTTGATCAATGAAATATTATGATTTGGCATAGGATTGGTAAAAATTTACAAGTTTTGGTTGGGAGGGGCAACAAACTTATTACCTTGATTATTAACAACTCCAATTTGAATATGATTAGAATCAATGAGGTATTGCACAAGATGTTTAAGAATCTTGCAATGTCCCATTTTTGGCAAGAGACACTGCAACTGTCATCTGGTGTTGTCATTGATGGAAACCCTATGTATTGATATGGTGTGCATATCGTTATTCAAGCCTACTGGCAGTTTGATTGACTTCAGTCAAAGAATAACAGTGTATCTGGTAACTCAGCATTCATCAATCTGTCCATATAGTTTAGGTTACCATTTTTTGTTGCACATCTTAGACAACGATTATGGAGGTATTATCTATCTTGTGCTTAATATGTAGTGGCTCGTACCTACTATCACAAGAGTTAGGAAACTTGGCTGACATATTCTCAATTCTTCTTGTATCAAGGCCGACTTTATAAATATATTAAGTCATGGATGTATGTGAGTTGATTAACTGAATATCTACATGCTTGTATATGTTCTTATGGGTCTTAGCCAAGCTCTAGTCGACCATTGAGGATACACATTGTATATTTCTCCTTGTGTGTGCCGACGGTCATAATTTTGATAAAGACAACAAAGTTCAATCAAATCTCATGTCATGGATATATATAATTGATCTTTTGTATCATTGTTGTGTGTGTGTCTGAATTGTGAGTTAGAGCAGAACATAGGTATGAATAAGCGCAATTTCACTTGCGCATAAAATATCTGTGTGGTGTGTATAAGAAGAGAAAAACAATATTACAGAATTAATCTGTAAGACATCAGACCAATTTTTGTACTTAATCTGGAACTGTAATAAGGCATTTTAGATGCTATCATCTCAGTTCAAATATTTAGATGGTCTTAATCTGAACTCTTTTCTTTGAGTAGTGAGCTCTAGGAAATGTGCCTGAATGCAAGTGCATTCCCCTTTTGTAATCTTCATTTTGAGTATACTCACAACTATAATTGTGGATTGGCCATCCACCGTGGTTTTTCCTTAATAGGGTTTCCAAGTAAAACATCTTGGTGTTATGGTGTTGTGTTTACTTCTCTGTTTATGCATTATTATTGAATGCTATCAATGTTGTGAAGTTAAAGATTGTTAAAAGTTGATTATTGCACAATATTGACTCACCGCCCCCCCCCCCCTCTCAATGTGCCTTGTTTCCAACAATTGGTATCAGAGCTAGATTCTCAAAAGAAGAAGTCTAATAGCTTGGGGAGATCTTGGAAATATTTTCAATGGATTTGGGTAGTATTGAACAACAACTTATGGTAGCTCTAGATGATCTTGACCAATCAAAATCTGAAGTCCAGAAACTTCAATCAAATCTTAAGGAAGCAGAAAAATTCATTGAGTCTCTAAAAGACAAGATCAACAAATCAAGAGACAATAAAAAGGAACTCTGCGATCAGATTCAATAGAAAGAGAATAAGAGCATTGAAGATGAACAATCAAGAAAAATCTTGAAAGAAAAAAATGAAGAATTCCAAAAGCTTACCCAAGAGAATACAGTCTTGAAGATTGAGATGGAATCCATCACAATGAGATTGACTACAGAGATTGAAGACAAAAAGAAAAATGAAGAAAATATAACTCAATCCTTGAAAGAAAAATATGAGGTATGCAGTCGATTGGATGATGAATTGGAAGTGTCAAGAAAAAATGAAGAAGCACTTGAAAGACAACTGGATGATCTCAAAAATGAACTTGCTATTGCAAATGAGTACAAAGAAAAGTTCAAAGCTAGTTATGCCATGCTTGATGAGCTGATTGATAATCAAAGGACTCATGATGACAAAAGAGGTCTTGGATATGTAGAAGGAGAAAGCTCAAAAAATGGACAAAGGAATCATAGTCAAAGGAATTCAGGACAAAGACAATTCAAGCAAGAAAATCAAATGAACTGACCTAGAAGGTATCCGGTAAGACAACGTAATGCTTAGAAATTTAATGGATACTATTTTAATTGCAATTTTTTTTGAAACATGGCTTCTCAATGCAAAATTAGGATGAATCAAAGTGGTCCACACTCCTCAAGTCAATGTTTCAATTATCGCAAGATTGGTCATAAGTCAAATGGATTCACAATTATGATGAATCAATTTCATAGGAGTATCAAATGTTACACACGTAACAAACTTGGCCATGCTGCTAACCAATGCAAATCAAGAAGAAACCAATGGAAAAATTCTTCTGGAAAGAGAAACATTGTATGCTACAACTGCAACAAGCTCGGTCATATTGCAACACATTGCTGGAACATAAAAGGTCTAGTAAATCAAAAGAAAACTGTGTAGAAGGATGTGAAAGGAAAAGGTAAGATCATTGTAGATGAAATCAAGAAACAAATGCAAAATAAATGGATAAAGAAAGAACCCTCTACTGAAGAAAGTGTGCCAGCTCCAAAACCTGCTTCTGGGAATTCCTCCAAGAATTAGTCTCGGGCCTTTGGCCTAGAGGGAGGATTAAATAAAATCCGATGGACCCCTAACCGGAAAGTAATACCGAACGTGGATGTACTCAGTAGATGCACAAATGATCAACTAATGCTACTGAACTTATTATTGCAAGTGGTATGTCAAATTGGAGGTTCACAGATGACTTATTTTTCATAGTGTACATATACAGTGTAACCGAATGTATTAAGGTAAGCACATTTATTGCGTCAAAAGGCTTAGGTATACAAGTGATAAAAGGTCACTTTTACTCCTCATTTGTCACTTTACTACCTCGAGTGAGAGATGTTGGAGAGCTCTAGGCAATCCTAAGAGGAACTAAGGTGAAAATCAAGTGTGAAGGAGATTCGGTGATTAATTTTGCATCCGGCGGAAAAGGGTATTTATCAAGAAATTCTTAGTTTTTGTGATTTGCAAGATGAGTACTCCTTTAGTGGTCAAATTTCATGACATACCTCATCCCCAATTTAAATTGCATCCTCACAAGTCTTTAGAGATAGACCCACTGGGGGTATTTTCATCAGTTCCAGGCCAATGCCACAAGCTCGACATACGACAACAGAGCAATGACTGTTGATAATATTGCTGACATAAATGTCAGATTTGCATCTATGGTAATAGGCTATAAGATTTACCATTCTAGTTAGTAAAACTCTATATCCGGTATGACAATTTACACCACCTACCAAATGGTCAAAGAGAACATGGACTATGACCTCTGTGAATTATTAAGAAGCTAGTTGATGTAAAACATTCTGAATATCAAAAAGGACAAGAAAAAATCATTTAAATATGGCAGTCTACTCTTATGTCTATTTTTCTATTTCATGGAGGAAGTTTTGGGTGTTGCTAAAGTTCAATGGCAGAAGAACATTCTGGTAGATGAACAGATCTGGAACCTATTGTTCAATTTCAAAGATATGAAAATCAGAAATTTAGAAATTTGGGGTTATTTCAAAATCTTTCAAGATAGAATGCAAGCAAGGGAAAGAATTCCCACCACGATTGTGGAGAAATACAAAGACTCAATTTGCTTCATGGTGAACATTGATCAATGTCTGATGGAAGCAACAGATCCAATAATTGTTTGGATCATGCCGATGGGCTATGAAGTTGAGGAAAACATTTTGGAAATGTATGCCCAGCATCTGTTAAGCAAACCTCGTGATCTGTCCGAAGAGAGATTTGGAACTTATGCAGGAAATCATACCCAAATCCATAATGAGCTCAAGAGACCAGCTGCAATGAAAAGAATAAGAAAAGAAGTTGAAGCTATTGCATAATATTTGGGTGTATCTGATGGAGCTTCAAATTTTGTTCTTTGAGTTCCATTATTATCTTGCCTATGTACTGCTCTGTCATACTATAAGGAAGAAACCTAAGGTTGGGGGTTTTAATTTTTTCCTTCATAAAAATCCTAATGTTCTATCTAATACCTTGGGTAGGATCTACTTCGCCATTACCTTTTTGAAGGAGGTTTTAAAATGAATTATATCCCATTGACTTGGCTAGGATGGGCCCCTTTTAATGAACAATGTTAAATATTTTTGCCTAACTTTACTATCTCCTAAGTTTAGGTTGGCTCATGCCCCATTTTTAAGAGCAACATTGAGCCATCGTTTGTCATTGGCCTAGGCGATGTCCCCTTGTCCCTTTAATAATTGTTTTATATTTTGCAGGTTACATTCTTTAGTGACCGTCGATCATCCAACAATTGATCCTGACTGTTCCCCGCGATCTCGTAATGGGCTCACCGCTGAGTTTCAACTAATTGCGATGTCACAAGTGGGTGCCACATGTCTCAGCTATCGACAGCGAAGAAGATTAACAAAATTCTTTAATTTTGTGTTGGGTTTTAATACATTATGTAGTGGGTTACTAAAACAGTTGTGAGATGCACGTGCTCAAGATCGATGGTGGTGTTATAATTTTGATGAAAAGTTGCTCGACGATTATGTTCAATATTGGTGATTGCTATGAATGAAAATGATTGCTGATGGTGGCAATCAACGGTTGCCTACCATAACGTGATTCAAAGATGCAAGATGTTTAGTGATTGTGATATCAAGGGCGGGCGCCACATGTACTACTTTGGCACTGCATACTATGGTGGGCCCTCGATGTTGAGATGGATATTCCATCAGCCCTTTTGAAGGTGGTTGTTTGATGATCTAACAAAGGTAAAGGATCGATGGTTAAAATTTAAATTCGCATCAAATGCGATTGGATCCGTTGGCATGACATGCAAGTGTGCTTAAATGGTGGATGAGATGATTACTGGCTCATTTCAATTGACATAAAGTATTTTCCTTCATTATTTTTACCACAAATCATTCAAGCACCTTGGCGAAGTATTTTTAGAGTCTGAGACAAAGTTTCGAGCAATAAAAGCAAGAGTTTGGTTTTCTACAAGGCGCAAAATCTATGAGTTGTTTTCTATACTGCTTGGTTATTTTGATTGTGATTGTGTGAAGAAAATTGTAGTGTTCTTGTCAGAGGGGTTTGTTGATTATTGTCGTAGGGTTACTGGTTCAGCTGAATTGAGGGAAACTGCAAGGTTTTTCTGTAATTTTGTTTTCTACGTAGCCCTAGTTTGTTCAAGAATTTGAATTATTTAAAGAAGCCCTAGTTCATTTGAGATGGCACCACCAAAGCAGCATTTTGGCCATATTGATTATTTGTAGAGGAATTTGTATGAATTTTTTTTGGATCAACTCCCATTATCAACAAATGACAGGAAGCGGGGTTTATTTTTTATGAGTGGAAGAACCCTAGGTGAAGGAATAGTGTACAAGAGTTATAACATTGTAGATGCTAGGGTTTCTATGACTGGTTTGGAAATTTTTAGGCTGTGGTATGGACAACAAAAATTATCTCACCCCTTTTCTAATGACTGGAGATATGACATGGGGAAGCTAGTAGTACCAAATGTGTCCCCAAATGTGGACCTACTCAGAGTGGTGGCCACACAATATGACCCTGTTACAAGAGTAATAAGGGATAATGATGGTGGGATTTTGCTGAGTATAAGGGCGGATGAAATTCAAAAGGTGTTTTATTTGAGTGAGTATAGCTCATTTTTGGCTCCAATTGATCTTGAGGAGATGAATCAAGAGTATGCAAGATCGAAGCCTCTTTTCAGATTGAAGTTGCTTCCTCCTCATTTGGTTAGGGCAGGCAGTTCAACAATTCATATCAGCCCAAGTGACCAAGAGCCTTTCAGGCTGAGTTGCTTTGCCAATCACTTTTTGGCTAAATTTTATTCACTGTACCAGATTTTGGGATTCAACCCTAATACTCTAATGCCAATTATGTACATGTTCATGGGGGGCAAAATTCAACATCCCAATTTCTTTGTGGTGTATGACTTTGCATATTTTCTAGTAAAAACGATACATGAGGGATTGCTGAAGTTGCAGGTGGGGGATATTGGCACTCCTTTCTTTTGGTATTCCCTGTTAATGCACATGTTCCTGTATAACAATGTCAACTTCTTCTCAGAGAAGATGAAGTTGAGGCGAGATGTAAATGGAGAAAGATTACCAGTACAGGTTTGGAGTGCTGACTTATCATACAAAAGGGGAGGTGCTAGTTTTGTGCAATTTGACAATTGCTTTGCCTCTAGACTCAGGGCTCAATTTGTAGTGAATGTGCCTAGAGTCCCTAAAGACCTACATGACTTCCTCAAACCAAGGGTGAGGAAGCCTGATTTTAAAATCTGCCACAATTGGGGTGACATCATCTTGTACCCCGTAAGTATTGTTCTAAGAGTGTATGATTTCTAGGGAGCCCCACATATCCTCCCATTTAATGTACCATCAAGAATGGGGTTTGCCGAGGTCATGTGGAAAATAGGTTGTATTCATGAGGACAACCTCATAGGAAGGGGAAAAGGAAATTTGTTCCCTGACTACACTATTGTATCTAATTTTGTCTTTTCCAAGGGAGGATGGGTCCACTTTGGAAGATATTTTGATGAATTTCATTTGAGGAGTGGTCCTAGGAGGCAACATGACCCTGAGGGTTTCTTTGCCTTGTTTAGGCAACAAATTAAAGGTGGCAGGTTTGTACATGAGTTCAATTTTCCTGAGGACCTAATCAGGAATGAATTTGATTTAAATAGGCAGGAATTGAATAAGGAAAAGTGGATTCAATATGAGAAGTTGATGGATAATTTCAAAGAGATCATGGGCAGCTTGATGACCAAAAAGTTCAATCTAGAATTAGATTTTGGTATACAAAGACCAGAGGTGAGGCCTAAAGAAAAGAGACCAACTTATCAACCCTCAGTGAATCGGCCTCTTTACAAGAGAAAGAGAAATGACAGTAGTGATAAGGAGGAGGGGGATAAGAAAGGAAAACAAGTAATGAAGACATCATCATAGCTAGGTCCAAAGATCAGAGCACCTGGAGGGATAAAAATTATTGATTTGGATTCACCACCAGAGAGTGATCCTGCATTACTACCATCAGAGCCAAGCCCTAAGAGGAAAAGAGTTGAGGAAGCACAAAAGACTCTAACATATGAGATAATTTTTATAGATCAAGACATGCAGGTTGGTATTCTTTCCCCTCCTAGATCAAAACAGTTGGTGTTATCTGATATGGATGTGAAAGGACAATGTGTACAAGATGCCAAAATGGAGGCGTGCAAGGCATTCTTGGATGATGATGCATTTGTGAAGACTCCAATATTCTTGCAACTTGTGTGGAGAATGAAGCTACAAGAGTACCAAGACAAATGCAATAAGTCTAATCGGGACAATGATGATGAGATGAAAGCCAAACTGATGGAAGAATTCAAAAGCATCACGCCTTAGGAAGGAAGGAAACTAGTGACTTAGAATGGTGTCCTAATTTTTCCTAAATGGGACATAGCTGATGCAGTGGCATTCAATGCTATTTTACAGTCCAAGCATCCCATACAAAACAGTGAGGAAGAGGTTAAGGCAACTCTGCAAGACTCTGCCTTTAGTGAGGAATATGAAACTCTGGAAATTTGGGAATTGGCACCCCAGGGCAGAAAGCCAAATGTGACTGATATTATCCCAAACCTAAGGGGAGGGTTAATAATCAAAAGTGATTATGAAACTTCAAATACATAAGCTACAAGCTTGATTTTCAATGTGGCCGAATTGGCCCAGAAGATAGCTGAAAGGGAAGAGGCTGAAAAGAAGAGTTTGATGGAGAAATATAACATCATAATTGAAGAGTATAGTAGGATGCAACAAAGGAATGTTGAGTTGTAGTCTGAGGTATATAGGTTGAAATATAGGCAGGTGGGAGAATCTTCCAGTGCTCCTAGTATCATGGCATTTCCTTCTACATCAAGATCATCACCCCTTACTTCTCTAATTATTTCTACTCCATAATCCCCCATCCAGACACCTGCTCTCAGTCCTACATTAGGGCCAATTGAAGAAGAGGTTGAATACTCTGTGGATCCCACTAAGAAGTAGATGTTAAATAAGATCACAGAGTTACAAGATGCTTTAAAAGCAAATGAGGAGGGAGCAGTTGCCAAGCAAAATGAGGTTGTTGATATAGTTTTGAGGCACCTGAACTAGAAGTTTGATGGTAGATTACCATCAGTACAATCTTTATTCTTGGATGAAATAAGAAATATTAATAGGGATCGGGAAATATTTTTTCCCTTGGCTGAGAAGTGGATCCCTAGGGCCAATGATCTGGATATTATGTATAATGCCTCTAGATTTGATGTAGATAACAAGCCCCAATCATTGAGGCCTACTCAATTTTTTGTGAAATCACTGAAAGGTTTTCAGGCCTTTCCAGATGATTTGAGTAGGAGGATTAAGGAGCTGGTAAAGAGTTTTGATGATTGGAGTGAACTTTAAGCCCAATTAAAATCTAGCTGCTCATGGAAATTTGGGCATTGGTACCCCAGGGTAGAAAGCCAAATGTGACTGATATTATCCCAAACCTAAGGGGAGGGTTAATAATCAAAAGAGATACTGAAACTTCAACTACATAAGCTACAAGCTTGACTGTAAATGTGGCCAAATTGGCCCAGAAGATAGCTGAAAGGGAAGAGGCTGAAAAAAGAGTTCGATGGAGAAATATAACATCATACTTGGAGAGTATAGTAGGATGCAAAATGTTGAGTTGTAGTCTGAGGTATATAGGTTGAAATATAAGTAGGTGGGAGAATCCTTAAGTGCTCCCGGTATCATGGCATTTCCTTCTACATCAGGATCATCACCCCTTACTTCTCTAATTATTTCTACTCCAAGATCCCCCATCCAGACACCTACTCTCAGTCCTACATTAGGGCCAGTTGAAGAAGAGGTTGAATACTCTGTGGATCCCACTAAGAAGCAGATGTTAAATAAGATCACAGAGTTACAAGCTACTTTAAAAGCAAGTTACCATCAAAACTTAGGACCAACTAGATTTTAATTGGGCTTAAAATTCACTTTAAAAGTTGGCTAAAATTGAACCCTGATGACAATGCAAGAGCACAACCAACTCAAACAATCTCAACTCAACCAAATTCTTAATTGTCCTTGCAACTAAGACTCCACCTTCCCTCACAAACCCTTGATTTCAAGACACCAAACTGAGATCAAAGGAAATAAAAATTCTTGTTGAACCATCAACCACCATAAGAAACATGAAAATGATGGAATCAAACCCAAACACCAAATTAAACACCTCAAACTTGTGAAATGTCAAAGCAGCCTATCCTAACAATAAACTAGGCCCTTTTAGGCCACATACACAAAACAACTCTAAACTCCAAGCCCATTCTTCTTTTTGGATGCCACAAACATGTTCAAATTCACCTACACAAACTCTCTAAACCATTCCCCCATACCTTTTTCATATCATTTTTACCAAACACCTATCCTAAACCTCCACTTTGGACTCCCAAAATATGATTGTATAAACTCTACCATGACAAGACAATCAACAATAATAGACTCAAAGAATTATAATTCCTCCAAACCCAACTAGAAAGGTCTCTCAATACACCTTAGTAACCATTTAAAACATTAATACCCAAGATGGGCTCATACAACTCAAACAAAACTCAATAAAACACCACTGTGCACTGGTTTTACCAGTCTTTTCCTCCTTTTACAAACCTAGGGATTTGTGATAACTACCCCTAACCACTTCTTCAAAATCTGCAACTTTAAGATCTTTTAAAGGAAATTTCAGACTACCTTCTCACCAATTTCCATAAGTTTTCAAAGGTAGAATTTAGAGAAACATAATTTTGATATCTCACTATTTACCCTAGAAAAGGGCTTAACCCGCCTGGAGAGTTTTTCTAATATATTTCACAAACTAGCATGGATTTAATTGAAATTAGTTTAAAATTAAAATATATTCATAGATCCTAAATATACAATGGAGGAAGAGAGGAATTATACACTGAATATGGTTGTACAGAGGCCTGAAACACATGAAATACAAAAATAATAATATAAACAATGTTCATTAAGCTCTTCAACCATACATCATCCTCCAACCCACCTCAAAGTTCTTGAAGCTTCAAAAGGCTTTAAATAACCAAAACAAATGCCTAAACTAACTCTTTAACTACCTAACCCTTCACATTCCTTCTTTTTGTTGCATTTTTACAGTTTTTGCATTGACAACATTTTGTCAATTTGTGCAACTTTTGCACTTTATGCCCAATGAACTTAAAATTACTAACTAGGACCTATTACATGCCTAAAGTGGCCATTTGGACCTTACTACATCATGAAATAATATAGACTAAATCAAAACTAAATATGCCTCATGGAGGCATGAATTTTCAACGTTGCACCTGCACCATTCTCACCGACCAAAAAGAATTCCATGTCCTCTTGGATTGAATATAAAAAGCCTTCATCATTAATTCTCCTCCTTGTGGTCTTATTTTCCCTACAACAACTTTCATCTTCACCTGTGGTTGAGTTGGTCTATTCCAACTTGCTTCCATCTTGTCTTACCTCCTCGAATCTGCTTCTTCTTTCCCTAAAGTGTTATAATCTTCCTTTGTCCCTCTTCAATCTACTGCATCTTGATCCTTAAATTTTTCCTTGTCTAAAGTATTAGCATGAAAGAGAAATGAAACACTATTTTTTCAACAATACCCCCATCTTTCTTCAAAACTACAAATCTTTGAGACCAATTCATCCTTGATCTCCTCTTCAAGTATTCTTGACACCAACTCAATATCTTCTCCTTCTGAAGTCAGGTCATGTATCTCTACTTCACCTTCATCTTCATGCTTGGGAATGGCTGCAATATCTTTGTCTTCATTCATGAGTTCTTCTTCTACATATTCAAACACTTCTTCTTCCTCTATTGTCTTCATTTGCCTTCTCCTTTTGACTATCTTTTGAATAGGCCATACCACTTTCCTCCTCATTGATAAGTTTCAATTGAATTCTTGCCTAAGAAATTTTTCCATCTCCCTTTGGAATTCCAATTCTACTTGTTTTATTGATTGCTTCAATTCTGCTACCTCTTTCTCTATTTTCCTCATCTCTTTTCTTTTCCTCTCTTTTTCTACTTTCTTTTGTAGCGTTGCTACCTACAAGTGCCTTCTCAACAAATTCATCCTCACAAGAAAGTCTCTCCTTGCTTCCACTTCACTTTTCCTCACCTAGGTTCCTTCACTTTTCATCTACCTAGTCTCTTGGCCATCAGGTTCTTTCATTAACCTGCACACACACACAACCATAAACACAAAAACCAAACTCTTTCTCTGCCTAGACCTTCTGAGCTTTGATACCAAATTGATGATAATTTAGGAGCACAACCAACTCAAACAATCTCAACTCAACCAAATTCTTACTTGTCCTTGCAAATAGGACTCCACCTTCCCTCACAATCCCTTAATTTCAAGACAGAAAACTAAGATAAAAGGAAATAAAACTTATTTTTGAACCCTCAACCACCATAAGAAACATCAAAATGCTAGAATCAAACCCAAACACCAGCTTAAATACCTCAAACTTGTGAAATTTCAAAGCAGACAGTCCTAACAGCAAACTAGGCCCTTTTAGGCCACACACACAAAACAACTGTAAACTCCAAGCCTATTATTCTTTGTGGATGCCACAAAAATGTTCAAATTCACTTGCACAAACTATCTAAACAATTTCCCATATCTTTTTCATGTAATTTTTACCAAACACGTATCCTAAACCTTCACTTTTGACTCCCAAAATAGGACTATAGAAACTCTACCATGATAAGACAGGCAACAATAATAGACTCAAAGACTTATAACTCCTCCAAACCCAACTAGAAAGGGCTTTCAATAAACCTTAGCAATAATTTAAAACATTAATACCCAATATGGTCTCATACAAGTCAAACAAAACTCAATAAAACACCACTGTGCACTAGTTTTACCAGTCTTTTCCTCCATTTACAGACCTAGGGCTTCGTGATAATTTCCCCTAACCACTTCTTCAGACTCTAAAACTTTAAGATATGTCAAAGCACATATTAGACTACCTTATCACCAATTTCTATAAGTTTTCAATTATAGACTTTAGAGAAACACAATTTTCATTTCTCAATGTTTACCCTAGAAGAGGGTTTAACCTACCTGGAGAGTTTTTCCAATATCTTTCACAAACTAGCATGGATTTAAATGAAATCAGTTGAAAATTAAAATATATTCACAAGGCCTAAATATACAATAGAGGAGAAGAATTATACACTGAATATGGTCGTATAGAGGCTTGAAGCATAGAAAACATAAAACAATGTTCTTCGTTTAGTTCTTCAACCATACCTCATCCTCCAACCTTCCTCAAAGTTTGTGAAGATTCAAAAGGCTTTAAATAACCAAAAATAATGCCTAAAATAACTCTTCAACTACCTAACCCTTCACATTCCTTCTTTTTTTTGTATTTTACAATTTTTGCATTAACAACATTTTGTCAATTTGTGCAACTTTTACACTTTATGCCCAATGAACTTAAAATTACTAACTAGGAAATATTACATGCCTAAAGTGGCCATTTGGACCTTATTACATCATGAAATCATCTAGACTAAATCAAAACTAAATTTTCCTCATTCATGCATGAATTTGTAAGGGTGCATCTACACCAAACCCTCATCTAATCATTGTCTTTTGGGTCTAAAATTGAACAAGGTTACCTCATATTTCATTTGGTTCTTAAAAAAAACTCGTCACTACATTGAAGGGTTAAAATTTACAACTATTTTCTATGTTTTGTGATTTACAACATTGCTATTGAATACGTATGCAATTCTCTCGCACCATTTGGCGACCTTGAGAAACAAAAACATTCTCTAAACACTTTGGGAATTCACCTACATCTTTCATTTGGATTATAATTGAACCCCCTTTGCGAGTGTGAGAAAAAGATGTGGCATGTGTTCTCTCTTTGTTCATGCAAGCAAAGATGATTGAACTACGAATGTACTTCCTTTCTATTGTTCACCTTTAGAGGGCCTACCTCCTCACTTCAAAAGGAGGGAATGACCCAAGCGGTAACAAGCTAAATCCAAGCTCTTCCAAACCGCGATATAAATGTGTGGTTGCAATGAAAATTGTGATCAATGCAAAGTGGTACATGATATCTCTCCCCAAAATCTTTAGGATGCATAAATCCCTTTTTCTAAGGGTTGAGAGACCTCTCACAAGGATTTTATCATTACACAACCTAAATTGGAAACCCTTATTATGAACCTTTGTTTAGAAATCAAAAAATCCTTAATACTTGTTGGTGCAAGAATGTTCATTCTGAAGTCGTCCCACATTCTTACTATTCAATGTTAGAAATAGAAAAAATCCTTTTGATCTTAAGATTTTAAGGATTTTGAGATTTGGTGATCTTGAGAAGTGTGTGTCATGGAGAGGAGCCAATGTCACCAAATCTATAACTATTCACATTTTTTAGGGTTTCGATAAATCTAAGTGTGAATTCAAAAAATTATAGCTATTTCAAACCTAGGATTGTAAGCGATTGTGAGTCAATTTGATACATTGCTTGGTTCCAAAATGTTCCAAAAACAAACATCCACTATCTTCAAAATTTCAAACACTTTGGTTGAAATATGGGTGCCTCTTGATTTAGCTTTGATATTACTGCTTGTCCTAAGGGTTTCTATCCTTAGCAACTTCTAAATATCTTGACTTAATCATAATCGGTATTTCTAGAAGACAACATAGGCAATTGTGGCTCTAATCTCATGATTTTCATGAAATGGACATTGTGAAAGTTATGATGTTTTTGACATAAGCATTTATTTTAGAAACTTAATAAAGAAGAGTGTTTGTAAAATAAATTCACTTAAGCACGATAAACTTGACACAATTGAACCCCACATGACCATTTTGGTGATCAATTGCGCTAGTTGAACAACCAAACCTTACACCCACTATCATACAAGAAAAACATTGGAAAAATTAAGTCCAAAATCGATGGGTCCTATTTCCAAAATCATTTGAGTCCTATTTTACTAAAATCGTTGTTCTTGGAGTATTATCACTTTAGAGGTCTATCATGTTTCCCACTACCTTGGTCTTGGAAAATAAAGGTTCATTCTACGTCAACATTGGGTCAAGAATTTCATCCATCCCTTCATCAAATTTCATCCTTTACTTCATCAAAATTTGTAAAAAAAATTGAATACACCAAACACTTTTTAACTTGAGCATCAATCAAACCCCAAACCCTAAATTTTCTACTTTTTTTGTGAAATGAATCCTTTTCCATGCACTTAGTTAAGCTAGTTATCATCCTTTAACTAGTTTATATTGAAGGCCATGAGTCTGCCCTAAATATTTCCAAGTTCATAAACATCCTTTATCCAACATCAGAACATCAAACTCAAGTCAAAAGTGTTGTCCCAAAATGGTTGCAAAGATCACTCTCCATATCATCCCCATTATCACCATCGCTCCCAAAAGACTTACATCATCCTTTCTACCTAGATTTGAGTCAACTAGAGATTTGAAACATTAAAAATCTCAACACACCTCTCCCATCGTTGACCCACAATATATGGTTACAACAAGATCACGACACAAGAGAATCATGGACAGAACCAAAGTCTCATCTACCATCAGTTATCCAAATCCTCAATAATTTTATCTGAGAAGTCATGTTACCCCATTGAAACAACCCTCATCTCCATCAGGACCATATGAGATTGAAGACGTCACAAATAACCCATTTGGACTTACTAGGGAAGAAATCATGGAACACCAAGCCTAAGAAAATATGGCTCCAATTTTCCCATCTTTTGTTGCACAATCATTGATACAAGGCTTGACTTCATCTACGATTCAACCAACTCCATCCATTGTGCCAAGTCAACCCTTAAGATCTAGTCTTGCAACTTGGATAGGAACCAACCTTGGTCTCACTTCATGTCTAGGAACAAACACAACTTTGGGTATTCACAAAATGACCATTACATTAACCACCAACCTTCCCCAAAACACAAGCTGGATACCAACCTTTGGAAAACCACTTGCATTCCATGATGCCACAAAAATATTGACATTTTGAGTGTAACCATATTCATCCATCATCACAAACACCCCAACTATTCCTAACATTACACAAGGAAATGTCAACCAAGTGCCTCAAGTAGGACAAAAAGGGCAAGTTAACACTCTCACACAAAGTCAACCCTTGAAAAGTGGTTCCAACAACCCCATCAACACATCAAAACAAGTGGTTACCCAAGCTACTCAAGTCAATCCACCATCCACATCAAACCCATCTATCATTGACCCAAATCAAAATAACAACTTGGTTATGAATCCCATTAACCAAGGTAATACCTTGATCCCACCTCAAATACAACAAGGAAATCCTCAAGACATCGATCAAGGAAACCTTTTTAATCAATGGACTCAAGGTCCTAATATGTCATTACCATCATAATATCCAATGGTATCATCATCTTTCCCCACATTCCCTCTCACCATGAAAAATCAAATGGGACCTCAAACTTACATTCCTCCATCTCAATCCACCATCTTACAAGGAATGTTGAGCCAATGGAACCCACAACCTCTCATCAACAATCCACAACCCACATAAAACATCAAAACTCAAAACACATCATATAATTCTCAACAACCACATGATCCTACATTGCAAGCACATGCCTTCGCTTTACAACAAACACAACAGGCTTATTAGCAAGCCCTCACAACACAACAACAACAAGCAGCCCTAGTAGCATAATAACAACATCAAGTTGCCTTAGCAGCACAATGACAATAGTAACAACAACAAGCCACCTTAGTATCCCAACAACAACATCAAGCCCAATAAACTGCCTTAGTCGTGCATTAACAACAACAAGCAACCTTAGCAACACAACAAAAACAAGCCTATCAAGCTGCCTTATTCATGCAACAAAAACAAAAACAACAAGTTGCCTTAGTAGCACAACAACAAGCCTACATGGCACAACAAAAAAAACAAGCCTTACTAGCTCAACAGTATGCCCAATAATAGTAACAACAACAAAGTTACTACTATAACCCTCAATAGATCATCGTCAACTAGAACACGTTAGGAACATATACATCCACACCTCAATCACCTTCACCATACACCCCATACAACACATCATCGTATCAGAATCTTGTGTACAACCCATTCGTCATCCCAACATATTTTCCTCCACCAAACCCTCAAGATGATCTAGCATAACAACTTAAAGCATTATCACATGTAGGATTTTCAAATGGGAAAGACAAAGAATCCCCATACACAGAATCTATGTCCATATCCATTCAATCAAAACATAACAATGGTACCATTCCCTCACGGTTTTGAAGTCCCAAAATTTGATAAATACAAAGGGAGAGGTAGTACTATGGAATATATCAAGGAGTTTAATGTCATGAGTATGGAGGTGGCCTATAATGATTTTTATTTAATGTTTTTCTACCCTCAAAGTTTAACAGGTCCTGTCATGGATTGGTTTCCTCAATTTCCTCTAGGAATCCAAACTTTCCAAGAAATCATTGAAAAATTCATAGATCACTTCTCCTTTAATCTTGACATGGAAGTTAGTCTAGAAGAGTCATACACTCTCAAACAAACCAAAGGAGAATCATTCACCAATTTATTACAATGATGAAGACAAAGATCTAGTAAGAGCAAGTGGCCCATTCCCGATGAGCAACAAGTGGAAATCATCATAGAAAATCTAGATCCATATATTTCTTTCCATTTAAAAATACAATGCATTAACACTTATGATGAGCTTATCCCTAGAGCTCTTAACATTGAGAGAGCCCTAATCTCATAGGGAAACACAAAAGCGTATAGAGATAACCATCCATCCATTAGTTTTAACGAAAAACCCCACTATTGGGCCAAGAACAAGAATGTTACTAGTGATGGTGTTGTTGATGCAAAGGTGGTCTTCACTGCTCCTAGGAAAGAAAACACCCAAACTATGAACACACAACAACTATAGGCACAACCCCCAAAAAATCAACTAACAATCAATGCTACAAACACTTAACACTGATAACAAAGAATAAACAATTCTCCTAAATGAAAATTAACTCCCTTAGGGGAACCTATGGAGGATGTGTTGAAGAGGTTGATACGGTATAATCTTATCTCACTCCTAGATTTATAAAACTATCAAAAGCCACAAGTCAAACCACGCATCTATATAGAAGATCATTTTTTGTGAATTTCACTAATACAAAGGTCATAACACATAAAATAGTTTAAGACTAAAACATCTAGTAGAGAATTTTATTGAACAAGGAGACATTCATGTCAATCAAAAATCTGGGAATGAAAATCTGAGAATTTACACAAACCCTATGGTTGGCCATACAAAAGAAAAAGATTCAGGAAAGGCATCAACCTCAAAAAACATAAACCATACTCATGATACCACGGTGGGAAATATTTATTCATCACAACATGAGGAATCAAACATGCATCAAGATACTATTTTAAAACAAAGTCCAAACCCACCAACAATGTTTAGCACTATTTTATACTGTAATGACATCAAGTGTATATCAAATTGTGATATCTCTCCCACATATGACTCAATGATTGGGCATGTTGAAGAAGTTCCAAATAAGCCAAAAATATCCCTTATTACACCCATAACCACAAAACGTTGTGAATAATCTTTTATGAATGATATATCACCCACCCAAGGATCTTGTCAAGAGGAGGCTCTTGAGGATAATGAAAGTTACTCTGAATCAAGTCAGGATCAAGAACCCTTATCCCTAGAGTTTCACAAAGAGCTGAGTGACATCCTCAAAACCATTTTAAAATCCAAAGATGTCCTTGGTATCACTCCTAAGATGTTTCTTTCAGATGGACATATAGATTTTCTTCATCCAAAAGAAGAGTCTCCCACTCTTGATATTCCTACACAAGAGAAAACAATGTTCGAGATTGTTGACTCTCACAGTGATTGTGCATCATCGACATCCTTTGAATTATCATCAACATCTTTTGAAACAACATCAACAGAATTAGAGAAAATAATTCATATTCCTGAATAGGATTGTGCATCATCAATATCTTTTGAAACAACATCAACAGAATCAGAGAAAAAAATTCATATTCCTAAACAAGATTGTGCATCGTCGACATCTTTTGAGTCAACATCAACATCTTTTGAAGCAGCATCAACAAATAATAATGTCATGGAACCGAGAAAATTATTCATATTATTGAATAGTATGAACCCATAGCAATATCATGTGTCCATGAAAGGTCATATTTTGTGGCTATGGATCAAAGGATACATTATCAAGGCAAAGGATTAGGTATTGGTAATACCTTCACAACGTCGAGGGAAATCTTGTCTACAACAAACATCGACATATGGGGCACAAAGGATCATTATGATGAAAATAGTGTCAATGCTATGAATAGTCATATATTGAGTTGGCATCCACCCATCATCTCATACATAAATTGGGACCAACGTAAAAAGAAGAATTATTATCAAATCAAGGAAAAGATCAGCAAAACAAATGAAGAAGACAATCAAAAATGACAAAGAAAATACAAATGGATACAAAAGAAGATCGTCTCTCCAAAAATCCATTAGTCAAAGAAACTATGGGTCAAAAAGGTAAATGTATCCATAAAAATCATCCTCAAATACAAAATCAAGCTTCTCAAGCAAGGAACAAAGTATATCCTGTGGTTGGTCCTAATTCTATGAAAACCTCCATTCCCACCCATCATTATTCATCTTCCCAAGTTTGGAGAGTCAAATGTTCCAAACCATTGATCAATCCATTTCATATTCCTTCATGCATGACACCATACACTCCATTCAAAATATCTAATTCTTGCATTGACTGTGCATTGGTAGCTACTCTTCATCATAAGGATTTTGAAGGTACCATATCGCGATGTGCACACATAGACAAGGTTAATTTCGGTATCAACAAGGAAACTCTTAGTTCTTCAAAATTACATTCAAGTGCTCGTATCTTAGCAAAGAAGCTTATTCAAGCAGGATATCACTGGCATGTTATGAAAATGGCCTCTACATCAGTTCCACTAGGTGGTTCAACATGAGGGTAAAACTTCCAAAAAATAAAAAAAATAAAAAAATCAAGAAGGTGGCGCTTTGGGCAAGTACTATGATGAAAACCTGGAAAAAAAGCATCATGAGTAGAATCGAGCATCTATATGATCCTTCTTAGACAGAAGCATCTCATCCTTGTCATGATAAATCCAATGTTCTCTCCATCCATCCAATACAAATTTATCTAGATATTCCACTTTATCTTGATCTTGAAAAAGATTCAGCATATACTTCAACTCTGCTCATGGAAATTTTTTGACAAGCTCTTTACCAATTTATCTTGTGAATTCCCATAGCCCATATCTAGCATGATAAAAATATATTGAACTCTTTTCATATACATTACCTATCTTGGTTATCCATTGCATTATGAAGAATTACTAGACACTAGGGTAGGATATTGCACTCTTGTTTTCAAATTACTCTTGATCTATGTATTTGATCTCACAAGATGACATCGACATCATGATATTGGTATCGTTTACCTCAAAATCTCATCGAAAATCTTAAAAACATTCATAAAACTTCATCAAAATCCAAAAACATTCAAAAAATTGTAAAATCCAAATCACTAGCCCATGGCACATTTTTATGAGAAGATGTTCCTTATCAAGCTTTATCTTTTATCAAACGTCAATCCAAACAATCAATATCAGTTGAATCTACCTTGCACTTCAATGTTACATCAAATCATTCCAATCGACTTTGTTCCAAACTAAGCTTCAAAATCTTGATCAATCTTATCCAATCAATCCATCATCATCTCAGGATATCCTTCCCAATCCTCATGTCACTTAACAATATCCTTGCATTGGTGTGTATCCTCAACAATGTTATCATCATCAATCAATCCTAATCTTGGTTTTCAATAAAATCCCAAATAGATCACTGATATCATCACACATATCCATATCAAAATCATCAAAATTGTACAAAAAATCCAAAGCACATCAAAATCCCTAAAAAGTTCAAAACATCAAAAATCCAAAAGAGTGGTTCCCTTGTCGAACTACGAGTCTTGGAGCTTCAACGTAGGTAAGGCCATCATTGATGTGCCCTCGAGGCACTCTAGGTCAGTCATTTAGGAGTTTTTTCATAATAAACTAAATTTCCATCATTTGTTCATATCTTCATCATATAAATTGGGTCGAGTCTATTGAACTATGTGGTATATACGTATATAATGTAGGCAAGTCTTATCTTTGATCAGCCCCTGAGACCCCTAGGATAGATATTTATGTTAGGTTCTCGGTCAAAATCCTTGAAAATACCAAAACATTCAAATATCAGAAAACACAAAAACATTTGAAAATGGAAAATCCAAAAACATTGCAAAACCTTCAAAAATCCTAAAAAAGCCTCAAATAATCGAAAAGCCCAAACAATTCATAAACTTCCAAAATACCAAAAATAACCTCAAAACATTGAAATATTCCAAAAACCCAAAACCATCCATCCCATATCACTTTCATCTATAAGAAACTTTCACCCATAATAAATTGATCGTCACCTTCACCCTTTGGTAAGTCAAGTAGAAAGAAATTGTAGCAAGTCATAAAGTGAGAACTTAATAATCAAAATCTCAAGTCTAGATCATAGGTAAATACGTCAATAAAATTTGTATCAGTGGCGCATCTTAGCATCATCCTTACATCAAAAAACCTTTGATCAACATGTCCTAGGATGTATCCTTCCTACAATGGGCATTAGTATCAGTTATCACTTTAGCTAAATTAAACAAGGCAAGAGATATAGATGACACTGACTATTTTTCTTTGGTCTTTTCTTCTGATTTATCTTAATGACCCATTCCCAAGACCTCTCGATGATGTCTATCAAAATGATTTAGAGAGAAAGAAATGGGGCATTGATCATGATCTTTTATTTGTTGTGCTTGTGGGTATTCTTGTAATATAATCTTGGTGCATACTTGCTTGGTTATATGTAGGAAGGTTGTTTGGAGTACATTGTTGACTATTGTGTATTCTTTGGTCCAATTTATTCAATGCTTCTAACTTGCATTCTAACAAGGTTTTTGTATATCAAGGTGTGAACAATAAATATCCTATTTGTTGGCAGATTCAAATTCTATTACACTAGATACAACATCATCCTGGTTATCAATACCTTGATGAATCATGTCTATGTGTTATATGAAACAATAAGGAATGATGAAAAATCCCAATCCCAATATGTGAGCACCTCATCATCCTACATTCATCCTGCATCTTGCATTGTCTCATCACCATCTCTAATAAAGTCTCGATGGGTCATAGAATTGTTGGATATTTTAAAGCACTCATCAAAATCAATGGTCAATTTATTCATCTTATTCTTCTTATTCTTCTATCTTTACTAAAAATTATATCCAAGAATCAAATCTATGTGATGTACATCAACATATACATGAGGCTACCCATAGCTGATGATTGTCTTTACATCATGACATATGTCTACATCAACATCTGAGATTTCTAGGAACTATTTTTCATCCTCTTTACTAGCAATCCCTCTTTTTCTAGGGCATAGTGGGGCATCTATATCATTTTCAGCTCAACAATCTGAAAAGTTGCAGCTCAATTGATTCAAAAGCAACCTGAAATATCAATCATCTCAAGCATAAGTCTGATTTTCACCTAACGTGATCCCAATCAGAACACTTTATTCTCCAATCAATCTCTCGAGGGGGAAACCAACCATATTTCAATCATATCGATATTAAATCATTTAACGAATTTTGTTCCTAGCCTTGCTAGCAAATTTTGATCAAATCTATCAAATCCACCATCATTGGGATATATCATTCCCTATGAATCCTCATGTTTTTCAACATAATCCTTGTATTGTTGTGAATCCTCAACAATGTACAATCAATCAATCAGATCAATCAAATTTAGCTTGGCTATCAACATCTCAAAGAGATCATCAATATCACTTTCTGCATTGTCATCAACATCAAAATCAGCATCGAAATCAACATCAGTCTTTGACCCAATGCAATGAGTACATTGCTTCAAATAGGGGAAAAATGTAGACACCTAAAAATGTCTTGATGGATCACATTAGCTAACTAACATCATTTCATCCTAAAACCCATCCTCTTTTCGCTAATTGATTAAATTATCTTAGCTATTTAATTAATTACATCATTTGCATCCATTAACCTTATTAATTCAATCAGGTTAATTCACCCCCTTTCATGCTAACATTTCATCTAATTAAATTAAATAAATCAACATATTTAATTTAATTTCCCAATTCTTCAAATTTAATTAAATAACCCTAAGTTATTTAATTAAGTTTCATCTCACCTTTCTCCCTTTCATTGAATCATTGAGTTTAATTAAAATCACTTTACTCCTCCAAAATTCCCTAATTGTGCGATTAAATGTTGTTTAATTAGAAATTAATCTAACTTTCCTCTAATCAAAGGGAATATTCCAATGGAATATTCCTTATCCCCTTTTTGTACAATTAAAATTTTGTTTTAATTTGTAATATTCCTTTTTCCTCACCCATGGGAATATTCCAAAATAATATTCTTATTCCTCCATCATTTGAAAAAGGGATATTTTCACTTGGCTTTAAATGCAAGTTACCTTGTAACTTGAGTTGCAAGCTATCTTTTAACCTTTTGAACAAGTCCTTGTGACCTATGTGTGTAGGTCAAAGGTGTGTTTGTTTGAATAAAATGTGAACCCTTGATAAAATCCCATCATGCATTCTCATGTGTTGATTAGAATCCATGATCCATGCCTCCTCTTCCTTTCATCTTGGACCGTTGATTAATCTTTTCGATCTCAACCCTCCATTTCTCTTTTTCTCTCCTATAAATAGGTCACTCTTTGGAGACAAATGGATCCATCTTCTTCAGAGAAAACTTATGCTATTGAATCTCATCCATCTTTCAATTGAAAACTTATGTTGTTGAATTAACTTGCATCCACACTAACATTTTAATCAATTTTAGCTTGTTTTGGTTCATTTTAATTGCATAATATCTTAGAGAATCCATTAATGGCTTCCATGCATCCATCTTAGTTTACATATAAATTAGGTTTTTCATATTTTAGCATAATATCTTAGAGTAGCTTAGCAATAGCATAATTAGATCATTTGTAGCATAAAATCATGGCAACTTAGCTTGCATCATGTTTATTTTTGCATAAACCAGGTTTTCATATATCAATCATAGTGGTTTCATCAATTCTCTTCCATAGATTCGACTAAAACAGGCTCACTAATTATGGGATCGGGAAAGGGTCGCAGTTTCACATCAACACAACACCAATTCCAAAACATGATAAGTTTCAGATGGGCTAGATTAGGAATTTAATTATTTTTATGTAGTTTGTAGCTTTCATTTTCAATTAAATGCTTAGTTTAGATTTCCATTTCAAATGATCTTGTTTGTAGATGCAGGTATATTTGGTTCCATTATGTTTCGATTCATCATGGATCAAGTGTAATTGGTCCATCCCAAAAATCCTCATCTCACACATACCAAAAAATTATAACATACCACATCCTTCACAACAACAAAACTATCAACAAAATATCCACCACCACAACAAAAGTAAATCCCACAACAACTAAACCCTCAATAGAAAAATCCACCACAACAATAATACATCCCTCAACTAAACTCTCAAAAACAAAATCCACCACAAAAATGATACATCCCTCAACAATTTAACCCTCAACAACAATACAACCATCAACAACAATACATCCCTCATCAACTAAACCCTCAGCAACAACACATACCTCAAAAATAATGCATTTATCAACAATACATTCCACCTCAACAACACAAACTTTAAAAACTAAACCCTCAACAATACAATCCACCACAAGAACATCAGTGCATACCACAACAACAAATCACTCAACAAAATAAAAACATTCCATATAGTCCATATAACCCTATTCAACAACAAAAACATATTGCAGCCACAAACCAATCCCCAAATAACCAACCTAATGACTTGGGATTGCAACTACAACACTTGAATAAAAAAAAAATATATGCAACTAGTAAAAAAATAAAAGCTACATGCTTGAAGACATTTTTCTACATCGTTTTGATAGAAATATAATTATGATACCCTTTCCTCATTAATTCATAATTCTCAAGTTTGATAAATATAAGGGAATAGGTGATCCACGTGAGCACATACATGAATTCTACATAGCATTTCTATAGGTGGCATATAACAATACATATTTAATGTGCCTCTTCCCTCAAATTTAGGTGGAAAATCAATAGAATGATTATCCCACCTACTACAAGGAATTTAAAAATTTCATGAACTTGTCAAAAAAATTGTTGGTCATTTATTGTACAATATATAACATGAAACTACCATGACCAACTTATATAGAACAAATAAAAATGTGAGAGAAAAATTTTCTTCCTTCCTACAATGATGAAACCATAAGGCCAACAAATGCAAATGACCCATTCCTAAGAAATAACTTGTGGATATATTTGTTTAGAAGCTTAACATTGAACTTGGCTTCCATTTAACTATACAATGTACTAATACCTTTGAAGAATTGATAGAGAAAGGGATCTCTATTTAAAATGCACTTATCGCTAAAGGACTTGTTAAAATATATAACGGTAAAATCAACCATCAAACTCAAAAGCTAAACCTGGCCTATGGGCCCAAAACAAGAATGTAACCAATGATGAGGTCACAGATGCAAAATTGTACAAAATATACAACCTCCATCAAACAATCTACAAAGAAATCAAATGTAAATCCTTCAAGAGGACCACCAAGACCTAATAACACAACTAGATGTAAGTATACTCCCTTAGGGAAACAATCAAAATGGTCTTGAAAAAATTAATTCAATCAAATATTATCACACTTCAAGAACTTAGAGATTATGACTAACCTCAATTCAAACCCTCGTGGTATAATACCATTGGATAAAAGTTCATAAAACAAAAAAATTGCATGAAACTTAAAAATATCATACAAGATCTCATCAAGCAAGGAGATGTTAGCATCGATCAATATCCTAGAACTTCTGGAAATAATGATCTAGGGATTTACAAAGATCCTTCTGAACCATGGTAGGTGAAACAACTCAATAAAAGAAAAAGACTATAAAAAAGGCAATCATCCTACCATAATGTAGTAGGACATATTCAAGAGCCCAAAAATTGCATCTCCATTGTCTCTATATGTGGAAAGAATCTTGAGTGTGGAGTTACTACAAGATGAGGCAAATTCACCATCTAAAGAGCTCCACCTCAATCCAAAAACTTAACTAAGGTGCTACCAATTGATTATATTTTTATAGAACATCTTACGAAAACTCTTGCTAAAACATCAATTTTTATGTATTCTTACAATTTCTCCATCAAATAAAAAATATTAGAGAAATAACTCTTAGAATCATATGTTCAAAGACCGACATAGATATTGATAAATTTTTGGTCTTGATAGGACATATCAAATCTAATCACCACCTACTATTTACTGAAAGAGATTTCCATTCAAATTCTTATCATAATCATGCCCTATATTTATATTTCTTTATCTAGAAACATAAGATCAAAAGAGTCTTGGTAGATGGTGGAGAAATCATAAACATTTGTACCTTAAAACTGGTTACACAATTATGATACTTTGATGAGGTTATTGAGATAAAAAAAGGTATTATAATTAGATCATATGATGATAATGAATGTGAATCAGAGGGACTATCAAAATTATAGTTTAAGTTGGTCCAGCTATTGCAAAAACAACATGTCAAGTATTAGACCTTGATTTACCTTATAACATCCTCCTAAGATGCCCATGGATACATTCCATGCAAGATGTCCCTTCAACCTATCATCAATTCATAAAATTTCCTCACACAGAAATCGAGGCCATTATTTATGGGGACCCTCAATATTTTCATTATTATAAGGATTTGGAAGAAAAATATCAAAAATTACTCCAAGTACCTAACAATTATGTAGCCTCCCATTCAAATTCTTATGTATACCAATCAACATTAGTTTCCTCATCTAACATTCATAAAACTCTTCCTATATCAAGGTTCAAGTGAAGGATAATAGTTGTGGAGATTATGGTCTTAAAATATCCTTTTATGTGGGAAAACTTCCATATTCTCCTAACACATATGGTAAACCACAACACATTGAAAAAAAATCTACTACAATCAAATTTGAGCCTACTATTTTCCCCAAATAGGGAAATCTTAATAAATAAGTCAAAGAGGAAGATGTTTCCAAATTCTTGTACCAAGAACAAAAGGAACAAGCTACTCTCCTAGTTGATCCAAATAGAAAAGGTTTCTTGATCATTAAGAACATGGGATTAATAGGCCCATGGTAGCCTTGATCTAAATCAACAAGGAATAAGATAACCCATTGCTTTAGATATATAGACAAAAATATGGAGGGCTTGGGTATAGCTCAGAACATGATGTTAGCCCTAACATTGAGAGTATCCCTAGTGAGGTAGTTTGAGTTGCTCATGCGATTAACACTACTAACAATGATAACATCAAGGACTCTCCTATATAAATCACATAACTAATTGAGAATTCATTGATCAACACCAACATAACCATTTTTTTTAATCTCATCCCCACAAGATGATATCCTTCAACTTGTTTACCCCCAACTCATCGATTGGGACCAACAACAAGCACCAATTATAGATTTATTTTAAAATGATGAAGCTATTGTTAAGCTCATGGGACATAGATATGGCATACCTTTCAAAGATCATAAAATAGGGTTTGAGATAGATATTGATGTAAAATAGTACTTTGGGGGGAACCCAAATCCTTTAGACAAAAATTAAAACATAAAAATTAAAAAATAGATCTGCAAGTGAAAGCCATAATGTGGCACTTTCGGATCATGAAAAAGTAAAAATAAAGGATGTATCCAAGGGTGAAAACCTCTTTGAGGTGAAATAGAATGAAGGATTTAACCTCCCAAGTATTTCTAAACATCAAGATAAATCAACAAAATTAGTGGAAGACTCATAGCAAATCATTGTTGGAACCACCGACAATCCTAAAGTCACATTCTATGTAACATCTCTAGATATGTATGAGAAACAAAATTTTACATAATTCTTGGTAGAAAAAAATTCAACTTTGCATGGTCTTTTTCTGATATTCCAAGATTAGATACAACATTAGGGTAAATGCACCAATTTTTGACACAAAAATGTCTCTTAAGATGCCACTTTTTTTTTCTAAAACTGACAAAATTTGATGTTCATGAGAAAATGAAGATAGCTACACTCAAAATTTAAAGATGCAACAAGAACAAGAGTTGAAGTGCTCTGAATCTATTTTCTATGCTACTATTTTTTTCAAAAATAATGAATGGTTAGAAATTAGCTAACACCATGTAGTTTATCCCAATTCTTTCGACTAAATTTTTAATGAACATATAATATTTTACAAATTTTTGAAGTGAACACATCCTGAAAATCTAAAATTTGAGTGTGCTTCCTGTTGGATTTATTTATAACAACCCAAGCAGAACTCACACGAGCTTCTATGAACTTGCCACACTCAATTATTGAAGTCGTGAAAGCACTGTGCCAACTTAACGAGAAGATAGTAGTAAAGCTGCTATCTCTCCTACACTTTGGACTCTGTAAAATTCGAGAGGGTTTTCCTAAAATATGTTGTAATTTATGATATAAATGACTTGCTCGTACATGTTTAAACAATAGATAAATTCTCGTCAGTGTTGAAAGAGATAAGCCTTCAAGAAACTGGCTACTTCTTAGGAAAGCTCATATCTATTTAACAAGGAATTGAAATTACATCTAACTGTGTTATTATGAGTTATTCGATTGAAATTTCCTGAAGCCATGACACAAAATACAAAGGACGAAAAGCAGTCAGAGTTCCAGTGCCATATCCTAAAGCACAGAGTCAAAAAAGAAACTGAACTACAGGGTAACTTTCATCTAAAGTACCTATGACCTGTATGAATAGCATTACTATCCTTATATCAATACTTGAATTTATTACTTCTTGAAAAATCCTATATGTTAATTCGCATAAACTTACTGGATAACTGAAGCATTTAACTAGTCCTTTGAACCAGAGCTATATTCAAACATAATCCACAGTAAATAACAAACAGAAATCAATGAAAATCATCTTGGATCGATATTTCATTAATAATTCATGCAAACTATTACAATAGGAGAGAAAATAGACTCAAAACAATCACAAGGTTAACATAAGTATACTCAAGAACCCCATGATTTACTAAGTTCTCAGATCGGACTAAGAGCTTCAAAACCTAGACATATTCTTATCTCTATACTACTTGACTCTTATCTTACGTATCTTGAGTAATTTCAACAGACCCCTCTCTTAGCCCAGAATTCCCTTTTATAAAAAACAAGGGAGCCAACAAGCTTCAGGCCGGAGAATACACATGTCCATTTTTTACTGGACTTCTAATCCCTAATCAGTTATCTTTGCTATTGGCTTTTTCAATTGCAATAGGCACTTTTCCCATATTATATGGAACAATAGCCCAAGATTGCACTTGTCCAGAAGGTTGGGGCTGCTCTACAGGTGGGTCAGAAATAATGTGGCTAGTGCTATCCTTCCTTTGAGACCTCAAGGTTTCCATTTTTTGTCTCAGTAAGGCCATTTTAGTTTCCAATTCTGCCACCTTTTGCTGACTCTTATTATACTCAATAATAATGTCATTATACTAGCTCCTCAGAGTATCTCGGCTTTTAGTTAAGTCCTCCATAGTTGCCTTAGTGAATTTGGCGACATTCAAAACCATGTCAATAGCTTCCAATGCAGGGGTGTCAGCAACTCTTTTCACAATCAAATGACCACTGAAGTCAGATGTTTCGACAACTATAGGTTTTCGAGACCACGTGGATAGTGACCATATTGCCAGAGCATCCCATTCCTCACTAAAGGCTAATCCTTTAAGTGCCAATGTAGCCTCCTCCTCGGTTGCAAGAAGCGACTTATTGGCCCTTCTTAATGTGTCAAATACCATAGCATCAGTAATATCCCATTCAGGGAGTAGCACTATTCCACACTTTTGAACCAGTGCCCTGCCCTATTTTTGTGTGATTTCCTTAAACCTTTCCTTCATTTGCACTCTAACCCTTGATTGGATTACTTGCTCTGGGAGCTCTAGATGCAGACTTCGTTCATGTGCTACCTTCTTAGTATATGATGAGAGATGAGCTCTCCATACAAAATCTTCAAAAGCATGAGTATGAATAAAAGAGTCATCCATCATTAATTCTTTGCAAGCCTCCATCCTCAAATCATCATTATTTGTAATCCCTTTGATCTCATCCTTCCCCAATCTTAGGGTGATTGTTCTTGAACTTGTTGCAATGTCAATTGGGTCCAATGGCATCTCCAGATTTATTTCATCCGGAGTTACAATGATGTCTTCCTCATCATTACCCTCCTAGGCAATATTCCCCACACTATCAGTCCTTTGCCTCTTTGGGGGTGCTGGGTGAATCTGTTCTAAAAACCTTCAAGGAGAATCTAGGTCAACAATACCTGGCATTGATTGCCTTAGGACAGATGGTGTGCCACTCATTTAAATCTCCTCTTTCCTTCTTCCCTTTCTCCTAGAAAATACCTTTATCTTCTTTTAAGGATGATAGGTAGGCCACTCTTCAACTCTTACCTCAGGGCGCTCCTCAGTAATTTGTGATTTCCCCTTTTCCTCAATAATACTTTCATTCTTTAAGGCCCCTACCAGACTCTCAAAGTTGTCAAGAGCATAAATTGCCTTACTAAGCTCATCTTTGGCATCAAGTACAAGGTCAAAACCAGGTATCTTCTCTTGTTCACTTCTCACCATTTTTGAATAGGTAATGTACATTGCCTTTCTCTCGTCCTGTAAGTCCCTATCAAAAATGTTTCTGATGATATCTTCAGGAAAGTAAAAATTATGGACAAAGGTCCCAGTCCGTTGCTTAGCCTTCATTTCGGAGATAAAACTCTCAGGATTATAATTCCTACGTCGTACAGTCTTTAGCCTATATGGCTTGAGTAACAAGTGCAAATTCCTGCACCCTCCCTTTGTCATGACAAAATCAGCAAAAGCCATATATTCAAGGAAGAAAGACACCTTCTTCTATTCAACAAGCAAATGGAAATCCTGAGATGCTCCCAACTGCCTCATGATCTCTATGAAACCCAGTCTCAGAGGAACCTCCCTAGGTAGAACAGACGGGGTAGCATTTGTGCCAAAAACTCTGAAAATTGTTGTGTTGTGATTGGGGATAATGTCCCCCAAATTATGTGTTAAATTCAACTCAGGCCTCCTTTCCATAGGTCTTAGGAAGTCATGAATTTCCTTTGGAATCCTGGGGGGATCAACAACTAAGACCTTTCTTAACTTGGATCCGAAAACATTGTGAAAGGTTACATAATCGAATTTATGATCATGCATGTCCAGGATTCTAGTCCAATATTGGACAGGCATTTCAATGTCTCCTTGTCTCTTCTCCAATTCCATATCTTTCTCAAACACCTTTTGGCCCCTATACAAAAACATATGAATTAGCAATGAAAACCATTTGAATCCTACCCAATTCTTTCCCAGCTTCAAGGCTATGAAACCCAAATGCATTTTCTCTGGAAGGTATGTGGCAAAATCATATACCACATTATAGCTCGGGTGTTGGAGGTTTACAGCCATATACATTACTTCGATAGGCAAAGTCTTCTTCAAGTTTATCCCCAGGACCTGACATAATGCACAAAAAGTCTTCTTAAAATGGGAGGCGAAATAGTCCACTGGGAAAGGTTCGGGCTCATTCTTGCCAATGGCAACCTTCTTCTATTTTTTTCCTCTTCCCGACACAGCCAAATGGGGTATCAAAAGGGATGTCCTGATCAAACCCTTGGTGTTTCTGTATTCCTCCCTGAAGACCTCCAAATTAATGGGAATCATATCCTGGCTCCATTTGTGCAAACCAAAAATCTCTGTGATTTCATCCTTGGTTACCCTGATCATTTGCTTGCCAAGATGTGTTCTGACAGTTCGAGTCACAGGGTCGTATCTCATAGCAACATCCTTCAATAGGTCTACATCCTCATAGACATTGGGTACCACCAGCTTACCCAGGTCCAATATCCATGGATTATACAAAGGAACTACCAAATTTGTATTCCCAAACCAGTTGGAAAAAAATGCCGACCAGTGTACGGAAATTTGGCATCGTGAATTGTACACTGTTTATCCAATAAACCTTCCTGAATCATGGGTCTATAAAATAATACCCTTCCCTCCTGCTTCTTTCTTGTAGAAGGATTCAACAGGTCAATAATATCTTGTGAAAAACCCCTAGGTGTAGCCTCGGGACTAGCAATACGTGCATTGGATGCCATTTATATCAAACAAATGACAATTCGAACTAGGGTTTTACATGACAAACAATTACACTTTTCTTTCTATTGTCATCACAGAAAGTTCTTTTCTATTCAAAAATCTCTAGCAATTACCTATATAAGCTCAAAAAGCACATTTGCTCAACAATTCTCCAAGAACCAAAGAGAAAACAGTCATCAATTATTCAGTAAGCAATGCTAACACCTTCTGAAAACACGAGGCGTACGTACTACTTACGGTTTATCTTGCACAGTGTCAAATGCAGTGAGACTGGAGAATTCCAACAATGGCTTGCTTTACTTTGACACCGGACAATTCTTCCTCAATCTAGAAATGTAGCCTTGAATAGTAATTTACTGATCCTTTTGGCATTTAATTAGGCAGGCCGAGTCGAACTTGACCATTACTATTTGCTCTTGCGAAATAGAATGACTAGAGTACAACACCAATTCATTTAAAAATGAGTCATTGATCAAGAGCAGTGTTTGCTAGGTGAATGGCCCAGATTGAGTGAAAATAATGTTAGGTGCCACATCAGCACAGAACGGGTCCCACCAAGTTCGTTGATCGATAACACCGATGTCCACGCATCAGCAAATCGTGTAACTTGCACTATTATTGAAATTGAAGTTTTAATTATGTGAGGTCAGCGATGGATGGCCGTGATGCATCGTAAGGTACACAGCTGTCATCATCAGCATTTGTCCTTGGTCAGCGATCAACTAGCCCCACCAACAGATGCAATAGGTGGCGGCATCTCGCAAGCCTCGTAGTATTTCTCATGACGTAATCAAAAACCTTGCGAGGTATGCGATGAACGGTTAAGATCAGGATCACTGCATCCGTTGGTCAATACAATCTACACATGTGAAACAGTTATTTTTAAAGAAGGGGACCAACTAGGTGGATGGGAAAATGACCCTCGAGGCCGAAAAGGTTATTCAATGGTTAAGTTGTAAAAATTAGTCGGCCGAAAACCATAGGAATAATAAGACCATGACGAAAAACCGAAAGGACGGGTAAAAGGGGATGGTAATGTTATGACCAAAGGGGAATAAAACATGACATTAGTGATTGATCATCTCCGATAACAAGTTAACACTCAAACAGAAAACCCCAAGACTCAGACTAGTTAGAGGTAACGAAAATAAACCCACCACATAGGAGAAGAAAATAAAAGCTCCACTAGTGGCTCCGACTAGGGATGTATGCCCCCTGTGGGCATAGCAATAATCCAAAATCTTTAGTTACTTAGACCAGACTAGACCAGACCAAGAGAGAACCAAAACCAGGAACAAGCTCGGACATGGCAAACAAACAAAAGAAAACAAAAATGACCAACTTATATACACTATTTACATGACTGCAAAATGTACATGGAAAAGAGCTACTTCAAGAGAAATAGTATTTCAAGAACTGTACATGTACTAGCAGTTCAAGCACCTCACCTGTAAGTGATTGTAGAAAATATGAATCTTCCCCATGTATATCCATAACAATATAAGGGCCCAACCAAAGGGGATCAAACTTTCCATGTTTGCCCTTGTCTTCTGATCTAGCATTTTAGAGCAGCACCATGGTTCCAACATCAAATTTTCTTTCTACTGCTTTTCTATCATAAAGATGCTTCACCTGAAGCTTCAACCTCTCAGTTCTTTTATGTGATTCCCTTTTAGTTTCATCTAGTTGACTCAGCTCTTCCATCCTTTGTTGCATTTTGTCACATACATCATCATCATATTCGTCGACAAATTTATACATTTTCAATAGGTTATTCTGAGGAATGCATGCCTCCATCCCATAGACTAAGTTGAAAGGTGAATGACCAATTTCCTTTTTAATAGTATTCCTATCAGCCCATAGTGCTAGCTTCAGTTTTTGAATCCCATGCCCTTTTGTTCTTTTCTATCATATGCTTAATAATTTTCATCAAACTCTTGTTGCTAGACTATGCCTATCCATTTCCTTGGGGATGATATGGGATGAATATGAAACAGTAATTCCATACTGATTGCAAAAATTTACAAATTCTTCTGATCTAAAGCACATTGCATTGCCTGACACAATCTTGTTAGGCACCCCAAATCTTCTTAAAACATTTTCAGTTAAAAAATCAATAACAACTTTGCTAGTGGCCCTTTTAGCTGGAATTGCTTCAATCCACTTAGTGAAATAATCTGTAGCTACTAGTATCCAAGCATGTCCCCCACTAGATTTTTTAGATATTTCTCCTATAAAATCTATACCCCATTGTTGGAAAGGAGCAGAAATAGACACAGGTTTTAATGGTAAATTGCCAGAAAATTTTAACTTTCCAGCAAATCTCTGACAGGCATCACATTTTTTAACATATCTGTGAGCATCCTTGAATACAGTAGGCCACCAATATCCTGCCCTTAGAATATTATTAGCTATTATTTTAGCCATATAATGTCCTCCACAAACCCCTTTATGCATTTCTACCAATAGATCCTTAGCTTGATCTCCATCCACACACCTAAGTATAATGCCCTCGGGGTTTCTCCACCACAACTCACTATCAATAATGACATATCCGATTGCTCATAATTTAAGGGTTCTTTTTTCAATAAGGGGCATGCCTTCAGGACATTGCATTGTCTGCAAGTACTCCACAATCCTCCTATACCATCCACAGGTTTGCATGTCAAAAATAGGTGCAATATTTTGTTGCTCTATTTGGTTAATCTGATTGCTTTCCAGATTTGCCTCAGCCATTAATTTGGCTAGGCCCTGACCCCTTACAAGCTTAGTAATCTGTATGTAAATATTAAATTCTTGGATTCTATTAATCCATCTGCACCTTCTACCTGTAGTTTTTTGCTGGGTGAAGATATCTTTGACTGTGGCTATTGGTACATAGGCAACAACAGTTGCTCCCATTAGGTAAGGTTTAAAATTTTTTACTACCTTTACCAAGGCATATGCATGCTTCTCAGATGAGTCATATTGTAACTCTGTAGCTTGTAATGATTTGCTGAAAAATGCAATTGGCTGCTCAAAACCATCATTATTTTTCTGTAAGAGTACACCAACTATAGTATGAAAAGAAGCAAAAGAGAATAATTGGAATGGTTTTGAATAATTCGGGGATTTGAGGATAGGTGCCTACTTGATAGCATCTTTAATAGCCTGAAAGGCTTCAGATGGCTCCCCTGCCCATATTATTTTTTCTCCCTTCCTTAACATCTTAGATATTGGGTGAACGATTTCAGCAAAGTTTGTGACAAACCTTCTTAACAAATTTATTTGTCCAAAGAAGGACTGGATACCTTTTACATTTTTTGGTTGTATGATCTTGTCAATAGCAGCCACTCTTTCGGGGTCAATCCGAATTCCATCTTTTGAAACAATGTGTCCTAGAAATTTTCCTTCTTTCACCCCAAATGTACATTTCCTAGGATTCAGGGATATTCCATATTCCAAAGCTTTGACAAAAATATTTTCTAGATGAGAAAAATGGTCCTCTTTTTTCTTGCTATGAGCAGTAAGGTCATCCTGATAAATTGCAAGGAAAAGATCAATAAAATCTGCAAAAGCCTGATCCATTGCTCTTTGAAAGGTCGCACCAGCATTTATCAATCCAAAAGGCATTCTGACATACACATATGTACCCCATGGCATAGTGAAAGCAGTCTTGAATTGCTCAGTCACCTTCACCATGACTTGATTGTAACTAGAAAATCCATCCATCAATGATAATAACTCACAACCTATGTCCTTATGCAACATAGCTTCCATATTAGGCAACGGGTAATTGTCTTTCAAAGAGGCCACATTCAGGTTCCTAAAATCAACACATAGCCTAATATCCCCATTCTTTTTTCTAACAGGTACCAAATTAGAGACCCAAGATGAGTGTCTAATTGGTTTAATAATTCATGCCTCCCTTAATTTAGCTAGCTCGTCTTGCATCTTAGGTTGCAGGGTAGGATTGATAGGCTTTTGTTTTTGCCTAAAAGGCTTCATATCAGGTTTTAGTGGGATCTCATGTTGAAATAAATCTTCCCTGTATGCTTTAAGGTCTTCATATGACCAAGCAAAAAGATGTCTATATTTTTGAAGCAAGGTAATCAGCATGCTTCTAACATGAGGCTTCATTTTCTTTCCAATATAGACAATCTTTGGAGCACTTTATGTTCCTAAGTTTATTTCTTCTAGATCATCCTTATGAGATGGTGCTTGCTTATCTTTTGACATATCAGGACCATTAAACACCCTCTCAAGTGCAACCAAACCTCTAGGGATAGTATTAGTTTTAAGCTGGATAACCTCATTTCTGAATAAGGTCTCCTTACCATCAACATTAGCTACAAATGAACCAAAATCAATTTCCTGGCTTTCATATTGATCTACACAATGCAAAAACTTTAGAATATCAGTATCATTATCAAATACTTGCTAGTTACATACATTATCAGACATTGTAGGCCTATTTTGTACTTCTATGTGTGAGATGCCACCAAAAGTGACATCATCAAGTTTAACAGCAATATTTGCTAGTAAGTCTGCTCTAGTATTCTGTCCTCTTTCAACCCATTCAATGCCAAAAGCACTAAATCCTTCAATAATGTTCCATACTACATTTCGGTATTGTCTGAGCCTCTTATCTTTAGCTACAAAGCAGGATCTTATTTGGGCAACCACTAACTTAGAATCTCCCATAACTTTTAACACCTTAATACTGTGTTTTGAAGCTATCTTCAGGCCGAGTATGAGAGCTTCATACTCAGCAACATTATTAGTACAAGAGAATTGCAATAAGAATGAATACTTGAAAGTTTTACCTTGAGGTGAGAAAAAATATATTCCTGCTCCTGCGCCATCTTTGGAGCAAGCCCCATCAAAATACATGATCCATAAATCCCCTTCGGATAATTCTTTCGAAACTTCTTTATCAATAGGTGTGGGTTGGATACTTTCTTCTGTTCTATTTTCCTCAACATGGAATTTCTCCAAATCAGCTTCTACAAAGTTAATTATGATAGATTCTAATGATTCTTCCACATTTTCAATCATGTGGGGGGCTCTTTTCTCTCTATCTATCTTAACATCTTTTTGTTCAATAGAAAAAGTGGCAAAAGATAAATCACACTGTATGCTTCCACCCATTGAAGTGCTCCAAGGCCGGGATAGCAGCATACCATAGGTTGGTGGAATATCTACCACTGTAACACTCATATGTAATTCCTTTTCAGGAAAAGCTGCTAATCTATATGAAACATCATTTATGATACCTATAACAGGTACTTCCCTGGAATCCATTGCATAGCACTTACCATATGTACTATCAACTGTCAGTCCCATTTCATGCATTATTTTTATAGGCATCACATTGTTAGACACTCCTGAATCAATCATGCAATTTCTTAGCATTTTCCCATCAATTATTAAGCTCAAGAAAAAAGGATTGACATGATACGGGTTAGCTGTAACAGTAGTGCCCAAATATATTTGTGGAATCTCTATGGTAACTTCATCCACCATCGTTTTCTTTTTTGTATCATTCTGATCAGAAACCATGTCATCCTTACTGTTTGTGGGAATACTATTTATGAGTGCAACAGTCTTGCCTTTATGCTCATCTATCCTCATCATCTCTATGAAAGGGACAGTTACCCTAACTTGTGAAAGCACTTGGAACATATCTATTGAAGTATACTTTGGTAAATCAGGAAAGAATGTTTCTTTAGAAATTACCTTTTCTTTTCCCTTTGAAGTTTCTTTACAAAAAGACTTCTGGTTACTGTCCTTGTTAGTTTGAAGTACATGTTCACTATTTTCTTTGGCCTTGTCTACCTTTTTGCCCATATTCTAGGTTCTCTTATCTCCTTCTGTTTTGGATCAAAATTTTTGGCCTCCAAACTTGCCTTTGGCTTAATTACCTCCTTCTCCTTTATGAACAAACTGCAAGGTTTACCAGAATCACTAGGGACAATCCTATTTCTTAGTTGTATATTGTTCCTTGCTCTGGTGACTAAAGCCATAGTGTATTTTTCAATTTCTTCATCAGAAGGTCTCCTCAACACCGTCTCATCCATCTCAAACTCATTCACGAAAAAATCATCATTACCTCCTTCATTTGGAAATACTTGCTAATGATATATTTCATTTTGTTGCCTCTGAGTATTAACATCCCGTACACAAAGCTCATCTTCTGAGGAATAATCATCGTAGGCCAAATCAGCTAGACCTAACAATACATTAGTCATTGTGTCCTGGTCCTGGGGAGGTTGGGAGTCTTCCTGATCATCCTGAGAGTCCACCATTGATTTTGCTACTGCACACTATTGTGGAGAATGTGGCATTTCGTATATCTCACACCATAATAAATTTTCTACATTATTCACAAACTGCCTTTGTAAAGGGTCAGCTGGAACTTGGTTATGTTTCTAATTTCATTGTATGGGTTTACCATTATTCCAATTGGTATTATAAGGATAATCTTGTAACCTTGGGGGTCTCTCATTTCTTTGGAAGTGAGGCTTATCATTCTTTGCTTGTTTCTGCAACAAAGTAAGAACTTGATCTATCTTATCATCAGTTGCAGTAGGTTTACCCACTTTCTCTGTTTGATTTCTCGTGCTTTTAAAAGCCTTATAATCTTCTCTTCTTCCCACTTTACCTAAAGCCCTTCTATTATTTTCAATGTTGACCACCATCTTATATGTCTACCTTAAATTTTGAGGCTCTTTATCTCTCAGTAAATAGCACACTTTAGCATCATAGGCGTTACAGTACACAACTAAACATGCACTTTCATTAGGTCTTAGGTATGCAGGGACTCTTGTCATAGCTTTCTAGAAATGGGAATTAGACTCAATAACCAGTTCATTGTGCCCTTTAGTGATATTGTTGAAGTTCTTCAACTTAAATCTAGGATCAGTCTGATCTCCATACTGCTCCCTAAAAACTCTATAAAAGGAATCTCTGGAATCAATACTACCATCAAGTAACCCTCTATACCAGTCCCTAGCATCCTCCACCAATGATTGCATAAAATATTTCATAGCCACATCATCATCCCAGAGTTCAAAATCTTTGACAAAACCTTGAAAAGCTTTCAAATGGTCTTCTCCACTGAAATCATTATTACCCGTGAATTTTGGGAGATGTTTTCGTGCATTATCCAGGACTGCATTTGGATACCCCCTAATATTATCAAAGCATAACTGCCTATATCTATCAACTTGAGGTGCCCTACCTCCACATCCATTTCTAGAGATAATGTGTTGTTCACTGTCTTTCTTGTCATCCCCACCTTTACCTTTGTCACCACTACCTAATTGCTTAACCTTTACAGTGCTTGCATCTCCATTCTCTGAGTATGAGTTGATAATCTTATGGCCACCTCCACTTCCACCACCTTGATTACCCTTGCAACCCTCTATAGAGGCTTGCTTCTCAGAATTCTTGTTCAGTAACTCATCTTCACCATTACCCGAACCAGAGGCTTGAGGGTTTTTCGAAGACATCTTAAGAAAGGCGCTCTTTCGTGACACTTCAGCATTTCTCAGATCAACTTGTAATTGATCATTCAATAGTTGTAACCTCAAGATGTCAGGATTCTGTGGGAATTCTAATGATCTGGAATCTACTCCCACCCCTTTGCCTACCATACTATTTAGTTCATCGTTAGTATTAGCAGAAGTCTTGTAATTTGAAAAACCTTGAGAATTTTTTCTAGACTGATCAATATGGGCTTTACCATGGTCTTGAAAGGTTATCTTCTTAGATCCCATAGATGCATCAGCACCTTTGGTAGATAGAGTGGATGAAGTATATGTGGGAGCTGCAGAAATTCCCATTGAGATGGTTACTTTAGGTATTTCAAATGCCCTTTCGGTGGCTACCTTGGCCACCCTTTCCTCAAAGGCCTTTCTCTTAACTGCCTCTTCCCTCATCTTCTCAACCTTCTTCTTTTGGGCATTTCTTTTGAGATGCTTAGCCCGACATCTCTCCAAATTTTCTTTTCTTATTCTATCCCTATTGTCTTCTTCCTCTTGCAACCTCCTTTCTTCCTCAATCAGAATTTTTATATCCTTGTCTATATCCATCTCGTTCTAAAGAATATCCCCTACCTCATTAGGAGTTGGAGTGTAAAAAGGTTGTTTTGCCTGATCTTCTTCTTGATTGAGAGAAATCCCCTCACTCAAAGGAGTTCCTCTGGGTTTAAAATTTTTCCCAGTGAAGACGGACACGGTACCAGGTGTTGTGGCTTCTGGGAACATTTTATCTTGTTCCCAGAAACCCCATCGTTCCTCCTCTTTAGACATATCAACTTCAATTTCTCGTGCCATTTCAAAAGGAAAACTACCATGATCCAATTTAGACACAATAGTATCTGAGGAATTTTCACTTACGAAAGCACTATTCATCTTGGTATTTAGAGTAGGAGAAAAAGCAATAGGAGATGAAATAGACTTACTTGGGGTATCATTTATTTTGACCCATTTCTTGTCCTGTCTTGGCTCGAGCTCTATCATTGGCTCAGGATTATTTTTTGTATAATTTCTTGTCTTCTTCATGCCCTCAAGTGTTTGAGAACCTTCCTTTGCATGACGCTTGTAGCACTTTATGTGAAATTTGTTGTTCGAGATATCAGAGTCGCCACCCAAAATATTGGGAATGACGAAGTGCTTGCACTTTGCTTTTGCACTCATGAATTTGGACAAGATTTCAAACATCACCCGACACACTGACAAGGAACACAAGAAAACTAGATGCATGTGTTCAACACAATATACGCAGTGATAGGACATAACACTTATATTATAAAAACTGACTCTGACTTAAACCAGATCTGCACTTAGAGACTATTCATTCGTTACATTCCCCAGCAGAGTCGACATTCTATTGGATTTATTTATAACAACCCAAGCATAACTCACATGAGCTTCTATGAACCTACCACACTCAATTATTGAAGTCGTGAAGGCACTGTGCCAACTTAACAAGAAGATAGTAGTAAAGCTGCTATCTCTCCTACACTTTGGACTCTGTAAAATCCAAGATGGTTTTCCTAAAATATGTTGTCATTTATGATATAGATGACTTGCTCATACATGTTTAAATAACAAACAAATTCCCGCCAGTGTTGAAAGAGATAAGCCTCCAAGAAACTATCTACTTCTTAGGAAAGCTCAGATCTATTTAACAAGGAATTGAAATTACACCTAACTGTGTTATTATGAGTTATTCGATTGAAATTTCCTGAAGCCATGACACAAAATACAAAGGATGAAAAGCAGTCAGAGTTCTAGTGCCATATCCTAAAGCACGAAGTCAAAAAAAAACTGAACTACAGGGTAACTTTCATCTACAACACCAATGACCTGTATGAACAACATTACTATCCATATATCAATACTTGAATTTATTACTTCTTAACAAATCCTATGTGTTAATTCGCATAAACTTACTGGATAACTAAAGCATTTAATTGGTCCTTTGAACCAGAGCTATAGTCAAACATAATCAATAGTAAATAACAAACGAAAATCAATGAAAATCATCTTGGATCGATATTTCATTTATAATTCATGTAAACTATTACAATAGGAGAGAAAATAGACTCAAAACAATCACAAGGTTAACATAAGTATGCTCAAGAACCCCATGATTTACTAAGTTCTCAAATCAGACTCAAAGCTTCAAAACTTGGACATATTCTTATCTCTATACTACTTGACTCTTATCTTATGTATCTTAAGTAATTTCAACAGACCCCTCTCTTAGCCCAGAATTCCCTTTTATAAAAAACAAGGGAGCCAACAAGCTTCAGGCCAGAGAATACACATGTCCATTTTTTACTGGACTGCTAATCCCTAATCAGTTATCTTTGCTACTGGATTTTTCAATTGCAATAGGCACTTGTCCCATATTATATGGAACAATAGCCCAAGATTGCACCTGTGCAAAAGGTTGGGGATGCTCTACTGGCGGGTCAGAAATAATGTGGCTAGTGCTAGCCTTCCTTTGAGACCTCAAGGTTTCCATTTGTTGTCTCAGTAAGGCCATTTTAGTTTCCAATTCTGCTACCCTTTGCTGACTCTTATTATACTCAATAATAATGTCATTATACTAGCTCCTCAGAGTATCTCGGCTTTTAGTTAAGTCCTCCATAGTTGCCTTAGTGAATTTGGCGACATTCAAAACCATGTCAATAGCTTCCAATGCAGGGGTGTCAGCAACTCTTTTCACAATCAAATGACCACTGAAGTCAGATGTTTCGACAACTATAGGTTTTTGAGACCCCGTGGATAGTGACCATATTTCCAGAGCATCCCATTCCTCACTAAAAGCTAATCCTTTAAGTGCCAATGCAGCCTCCTCCTCGGTTACAAGAAGTGGCTTATTGGCCCTTCTTACTGTGTCAAATATCATAGCATCAGCAATATCTCATTAAGGTAGTAGCACTATTCCACACTTTTGAACCAATGCCCTACCCTATTCTAGTGTGATTTCCTTAAACCTTTCCTTCATTTGCACTCTAACCCTTGACTGGATTACCTGCTCTAGGAGCTCTAGATGCAGACTTCGTTCATGTGCTACCTTCTTAGTATATGATGAGAGATGAGCTCTCCATACAAAATCTTCAAAAACACGAGTATGAATAAAAGAGTCATCCATCATGAATTTTTTGAAAGCCTCCATCCTCAAATCATCATTATTTGTAATCCCTTTGATCTCATCCTTCCCCAATCTTAGGGTGATTATTCTTGAACTTGTTGCAATATCAGTTGGGTCCAATGGCATCTCCAGATTTATTTCATCTGGAGTTACAATGATGTCTTCCTCATCATTACCCTCATGGTCAATATTCCCCACACTATCAGTCCTCTTCCTCTTTGGGGGTGGTGGGTGAGTTCTGAAAACCTTGGAGGAGAATCCAGGTCAACAATACCTAGCATTGATTGCCTTAGGATAGATGGTGTGCCACTCATTGTAATCTCCTCTATCCCCCTTCCCTTTCTCCTAGAAAATACCTTTATCTTCTTTTGAGGATGATAGGTAGGCCTCTCTTCAACTCTTACCTCAAGGCGCTCCTCAGTAATTTGTGATTTTCCCTTTTCCTCAACAATCCTTTCATCCTTTAAGGCCCCTACCAGACTCTCAAAGTTGTCAAGAGCATAAATTTCCTTACTAAGCTCATCTTTGGCATCAGGTACAGGGTCAAAACCAGGTATCTTCTCCTGTTTACTTCTCACCATTTTTGAATAGGCAATGTACATTTCCTTTCTCTCGTCTTGTAAGTCCCTATCAAAAATGTTTCTGATGATATCTTCAGGAAAGTAAAAATTGTGGACAAAGGTCCCAGTCCGTTGCTTAGCCTTCATTTCGGAGATAAAACTCTCAGGATCATAATTCCTATGTCATACAGTCTTTAGCCTATATGGCCTGAGTAACAAGTGCAAATTCCTCCACCCTCCCTTTGTCATGACAAAATCGACAAAAGCCATATATTCAGGGAAGAAAGACCCCTTCTTCTGTTTAAAAGGAAAATGGAAATCTTGAGATAATCCCAACTGCCTCATGATCTCTATGAAACCCAGTCTCAGAGGGACCTCCCTAGGTAGAACAGACAGGGTAGCATTTGTGCCAAAAACTCTAAAAATTGTTGTGCTGTGATTGGGGATAATGTCCCCCCAATTATGTGTTAAATTCAACTCAGGCCTCATTTCCATAGGTCTTAGGAAGTCATGAATTTCCTTTGGAATCCTGGGGGGATCAACATCTAAGGCCTTTCTTAACTTGGATCCGAAAACATTGTGAAAGGTTACATAATTGAATTTATGATTGTGCATGTCTAGGATTCTAGTCAAATATTGGACATGCATTTCAATGTCTCCTTCTCTCTTCTTCAATTCCATATCTTTATCGAACACCTTTTGGCCCCTATACAAAAACATATGAATTAGCAGTGAAAACCATTTGAATCCTACCCAATTCTTTCCTAGCTTCAAAGCTATGAAACCCAAATGCATTTTCTCTACAAGGTAAGTGGCAAAATAGTATACCACATTATAGCTCGGATGTTGGAGGTTTATAGCCATATACATTACTTCAATAGGCAAAGTCTTCTTCAAATTTATCCCCAGGACCTGACACAATGCACAAACAGTCTTCTTAAAATGGGGGGCGAAATAGTCCACTGGGAAAGGTTCAGGCTCATTCTTGCCAATGGCAACCTTCTTCTAATTTTTTCCTCTTCCCGACACAACCAAATGGGGTATCAAAAGGGATGTCCTGATCAAACCCTTGGTGTTTCTGTATTCCTCCCTGAAGACCTCCAAATTAATGGGAATCATATCCTGGCTCCATTCGTACAAATCAAAAATCTTTGTGATTTCCTCCTTGGTTACCCTGATCATTTGCTTGCCAAGATGTGTTCTGACAGTTTGAGTCACAGGGTCGTATCTCGCAGCAACATCCTTCAATAGGTCTACATCCTCATAGACATTGGGTACCACCAGCTTACCCAGGTCCAATATCCCTGGATTATACAAAGGAACTACCAAATTTCTATTCCCAAACCAGTTGGAAAACAACTACCAACCAGTGTACGACAATTCGGCATCGTGAATTGTACATTTTTTATCCAATAAACCTTCGTGAATCATGCGTCCCTAAAATAATACCCTTCCCTCCTGCTTCTTGCTTGTAGAAGGCTTCAACAGGTCGATAATATCATGTGGAAAACCCCTAGGCGTAGCCTCGGGACTAGCAATGTGTGCCTTGGGTGCCATTTATATCAAACAAATGATAATTCGAACTAGGGTTTTAAATGACAAACAATTACACTTTTATTTCTATTGTCGTCACAGAAAGTTCTTTTCTATTAAAAAATCTCTAGAAATTACCTATATAAGCTCTAAAAGCACATTTGCTCAACAATTCTCCAAGAATTGTTGAGAAAACAAACATCAATTGTTTAGTAAGCAATGCTAACACCTTCTGAAAACACAAGAAAAGGCATACGTACTACTTACGGTTTATCTTGCACAGCGTCAAATGCAGTGAGACTGGTGAATTGCAACAATGGCTTGCTTTATTTTGGCACTAGACAATTCTTCCTCAATCCAGAAATGTAGCCTTGAATAGTAATTTACTGATCCTTTTGGAATTTAATTAGGCAGGCCGAATTGAACTCGACCATTACTATTTGCTCGCGTGAAATAGAATGGCTAGAGTACAGCACCAGTTCATTTGAAAACAATCCGTTGATCAAGAGCAGTGTTGGCTAGGCGAATGGCCCAGATTGAGTCAAAACAATTTGAAAATGCCACATCCACCCGTCAGGTGCCACATCAGCATAGAACAGGTCCCACCAAGTTCATTGATCAATAACACTGGTGTCCATGCATCAACAAATCGCATACCTCGCAGCATTATTGTAACTGAAGTTTTAATTGTGCGAGGTCAGTGATGGACGGCTGTGATGCATCATAAGGTACACAACTGTCATCATCAGCATCCGTCCTTGGTCAGCGATCAACTGGCCCCACCAGCGGATGCAACAAGTGGCGGCATCTCGCAAGCCTCGCAGTATTTCTCATGATGTAATTAAAAACCTTGTGAGGTATGCAATGAACAGTTAAGATCAGGATCATTGCATCCATCAGTCAATACAATCTGCACATGTGAAACAGTTATTTTTAAAGAAGGGGACCGACTAGGTGGACGGGAAAATGACCCTCGAGGCCGAAAAGGTTATTCAATGGTTAAGTTGTAAAAATTAGTCGGCCGAAAACCATAGCAATAATAAGACCATGACGAAAAACCGAAAGGACGGGTAAGGGGCCGATAATGTTATGACCAAAGGGGAATAAAACATGACATTGGTGACTGATCACCGTCGATAACAAGTCAACACTCAAACAGAAAACCCCAAGACTCAGACTAGTTAGAGGTAACGAAAATAAACCCACCACAAAGGAGAAGAAAATAAAAGCTCCACCACTGCCCACTAATATTTTTGAAAACTAATCAAAACTAATTTTTTCATTACATGTAGAATGGATTATAGTTTATAAAAGTGTATATTTTTTTGAAACTTGATGAATGAGTAAAAATATATATTAAAACTAGCACATGTTGGCTTTTGACAAAAAAGGAGGGAATAACAACAGAAGTTATGGATGAGAACCTTAACAAAATCAAAATGTTAAAAAAATTATATGGTTATATAGGTAAGAGAGAGCCTAATGTCATCATATATTTTTTATAGACTTGCATTGAAAGACATGCAAGCCTAGTGGTTAGCATGACCAAAAATGTGTGATTTTTTTTTATCCTTTTAGAAAATCACATCCTTGGCATGAAATCGTCATCCAACCCTTTAGGTTAGTATTTTTGCTTGCCAAATGAAGTGCATCATTTGGTGAGTGCAAAATTTGGCGCTACCCAAATGAAGTTCATCATTTAACGAGCACAAATTTGGTGCTAGCCAAATAAAGTCCTTCATTTGGCTAGAGCCAAATTTGGTGCTAGCCAAATGTGAAGCATGAATTTTTACAATGCATTTTTGTGAACTCTTTCTTTTTCTCTTTCTCTGCTAGGGAAAGTATAAGTTGACATTTAAATATGTAAATTTACTTTCTTATACTTTAAGTTATATTTCATGTATATATTTTTAGGATGTTTGAGAGTTGTTTCAGATCTCTTGGAGTTATAATTCAAATTCTAGTTTTGGAAGATCTTATAATTTTTCAAACTTAGTCAAATTTTAGTAATCAGCAAGTTGTATCATCTTCCTCTCTCTCTCACTTATTTTCATATCTTATACTCTATACCTCTCTCACTATCTCCATCCTTTTATTTGAATTTGTCTCCCTTAAGCTCAAGAACTACCTCTCTACATGGTCATCTCTCTCTTCTTCCATCTCTAATCTTTATCTCCCTCCCTCCCTCCCTCCTTCCCTCTCTACATGTATCTATCTCCCCTCCCTCTCATATATTCTCTATCTCTATCTCTCTCTCTCTCTCTCTCTCTCTCTCATACCTCCCTCCATACCTCTCCTTCCCTCTCTCTACCTACCTCTCTCTATTGCTATTTTTCACCTCTCTCCATCCCTATCTCTTGGTGCAAGAGCACCCTTGGAAGAACATGCCTCCAAGAGGAAACTTCAAGTTATGATTTCAAAAATATTGGTCTAGTGTTTTCATAAGCCCTAGATGGACATATTAAACTTATTTTTTTGGTCTGCATAGTCTCTTTATAGTCATTTGGGCATAAAATGCTAAGGTTGTAAAAATTGACAAAATATTGTCAAGACAATTTTGTAAGAATGCAAAAGAGATGAAAAATCATGGAATACCAAGAGGAAAGTTGTTGTAGGGACAGTTTTAGGAGATTTTTTCTTTGGTTATTTAAAGCATGATTTAGCCTCAAACGATTGGAGGAAGGTTGGGAAGTGATTTTGGGGTGTGGAGATTAATGAAAAATTCAGATTTTATCTGGTATTTTCTGTGTTTTGGGCCTTCATACAGCCATGAATTTTTTTTAAAACCTCATATCCTCCATGGTAAGTAATATCCCTAAGAATATTCTTTAATTTTCTTTTGGTCTCATAAAAAATGATTAAGAATTGTGAAAGATATGGGCAATCTGGTCTAGGCGGGTAAAACCCTAAATAAGGGTAAATAGTGCGTAAGAAAATTGTGTTTCTCATTTCCTATCCATGGAAATCTTATCAAATTCGGTGTGTAAGATGATTTAGACATGTTTTAAAATATTCCAAAGGAGGAGAGTCATTGGTAAAGGTTTTGGGCCAAAACCAATAAGCCCTAGGTCTATTTTTATTGCTAAGGACTCGTAAAATTAGAATACAGAGATTATTCAAGAATGGTAATGATTTAAAATGGTATTAGGGTGTATTTTAATTCATTTCTTGATACATTATTGGTAAAGTAAAGTATTTTTAATCTATTTAATAAACTGTCTTGTTTGGACATAGATATCATAATCATGCTTTGGGAGTTTGTAACAAAGGTCCAGTATGAGGGTTTGCAAAAATATCATGAATAAAAGCAAGGAGATGGCATGTTATGTTTGTATATACATAATCACACTTTCTTGAGCTATTGGTAGAGATATTTGGGCTTGGGAATTTAATTATGATAGTGTATATGGCCTTAAAGGCCCAATTGATGTTTTTGGATAGTCATCTTTGTAAGATCACAAATTTGAGTTGTTTATTCTGATGGAAATGTATGGGTTAGTAGTATTTATGATATTTAAAGTATTTTGAGAAGTCCTTAAAGGATTTTGTGCTTTATTTTCAGTTTGATGGTTTTGGTTCAAGATTTTGTGAAGGGAAAAGAATCCTAATTGAATGGGCATGAAAGAATTGGATAAGTTTTGTTGAGTGAGGTTAATTGGTTGAGTTTTGTTCCTCTAGCTCTTCATCATCTCTCCCTCTATCCCTACCTCTACATCCATCTCTCCTTCCCTCTCTACTTATCTCTATCTCCCCTACCTCTCTCTCTCCATCCCTACCTCTCCCTCCATCTCTCTTTTCCTCTCTACTTCTCTCTACCTACCTATACCTTTATACCTCGTTATCTCTCACTCTCTCCCTCCTTTCTCTATTGTCTCTCACTTCTCCCTCCCTCCCTCTCTCTCCTTCCCTCTCTACTCTCTCTCTATCTCAAATCTCTCCCTACATCTCTATTCCTCCCTATCTCTCCCTCCCCCCTCTTTATATCTCTCATATCCATCTCTCTCCCATCTCCCTCTCTACCCCCTCTCTCCTCTCCCTTTCTCTACTCTCTACCTAAACTCTCCCTACATCTCTATTCCTCCATCTCTCTCCCTCCCCCTCTTTATATCTCTCATATCCCTATCTCTCCTCTCCATCTCTACCTACCTCTCTCTCTTCCCCCTCTTTCTATCTCTCCTAACCCTCTCTCTATCTATCTCTCTATCTCTACAATCTATCTCAACTATCCCTCTCTCTCTATCTATATATCTCACCTCTATCTCACCTCTCTCTCTCCCTCCCTAACTCTCCCTCCCTCTCTCCTTCCCTCTCTACCTACCTCTCCCTATACATACCTCTCTACCTATATCTCATGTCTACCTCTCTCTATCTCACCTATACCTCTTTACCTTTCCCTCCATTCCCTCTCTCTCTCCCACTCTCCCTCGTCTTTGTCTTTGTCTCTTTATTTTTCTCTGTCTGATGTGCACCAAGATGTGATACAAAAAGGAGAAGGTGGGGATATTGAGAGAGAGATGGAATGAGGGAGGGAGAGGTAGAGAAGGATAGAGTGAGAAATAAATAGGAGAGAGAGAGAGAGATATTGAGAGAGAAAGAGGGAGAGAGAGAGAGGGGTGAGATAGAGAGTAGTGAGGGAAGGAGAGAGAGAGGGATGGAGAGAGAGAGAGAGAGAGAGAGAGGTGAGAGAGACAGAGAGAGAAACAAATAGATAGTGGTAGGTAGAGAGGGAGGGGGAAGATAGAGATAAGTAAATAGGGAAGGAGAGAGGAAGGGAGAGAGGGAGAGAGAGGTGAGAGAGGTGATATAAAGAGGGATATATATGTAAAGAGTAGAGAGGGAGGGAAGGAAGGAGAAATTAGAGAGATAGAGGTGATAGAGAGAAGTGGAGGGGAGAGATAGGGAGAGAGTGAGAGAGAAAGAGGTGGATGGAGAGAGATAAGGGAAGGAGGGATATGTAGGGATATCTATGTAGAGAGGTGAGATAGCAATAGAGAGAGAGTAGAGAGGGAAGGAGAGAGAGAGGGAAGGGGGAGAGACGGAGGGAGGGAGGGTGAGGTATGGAGATAGAGAGAAGTGAGATAGAGTTAGTAGAGAGGGAAGGAGAGAGAGAGGTAGGAAGGGAGAAGTGGGATAGAGGTGATAGAGATGTGGTAGAGAGAAGTAGAGAGGGAAGGGGAGGGAGGGGGAGAGAAAGAGGTATAAAGGGATAAGTTAGATAGAGAGAAGTAGATGAAAGGTGGGTGAGAGAAAGGAAGACATATACAAATATAGAGATAGAGATAGAGATAGAGATAGAGATAGAGAGAGAGAGGGGGGGGATAGAGAAAATTAGAGAGGGAAGGAGGGATGGAAGGGGAGAGAGAGGTGGGATAGAGAGAAGTAGAGAGAGAAAAATAGATAATGGGGAGGGAGAGAGAAAGAGGGGGAGGGAGGGAGTGAGAGAGAAATAGGGGGTGAGAGAGGGGGAGAGAAAATTACAAGATAGAGAGTAGAGATGGAAGGAGAGAGGGAGAGAAAGAGGAGAGAGGGAGGGAGAGGGAGAGGGAGAGGGAGAGGGAGAGGGAGAGGGAGAGGGAGAGATAGATGTTGATGGATTTTCTATACACTTTCTCAACATAGACAATGCAAAGGTGCATAACCTCTCTCGAAAGGAAATTTCCAACAACAAGTTTCTAAAAATTACCCCAAGGTCTCTTAGTTGTCAGGTCATGACTTGCTTGGAATAGTTCAGTTGGTTCAATGTGCTCTTGCTGGTAATCACGGGGTAGACTTAAGTGAGTTAATTTGGGGAGAATTGGTTCATTTAAGGGAGTTCTTAAGGTGGGAAGTTACTGGAAAATTATTGTAGGTTCAAACAACAATCTAAAACTCCTATTTCAGCTTCAGATTTGGCTTTACAATGTGCAATGAACCTTGTTCAAAGTGACTATTAAATAAAAGGAAAAAGGGCAGGGAAGAGAAGAAGTTCTTGGACCTAAAACTAGCAATGAATAGTGATAATGGATGACCCTACAATGGACAACCTTCCCAAAACAAAGTTCCACTTAACCAAATAAAATTACAGTCTCATGAAACTTGTGGAATTTTCTAATGTCTTCATATTTTCAACCTTTCATTCACCATGAAACATGAACAAGAGATAGAACTTAAGTGAAACATTCATATAATATTCATACTAGCTTTACACTACAGTTTATCATCAATAAACAACAAAAAGAATGAATAAGGAAGGGCATCAACACAACCTAATTCTTCAAAACCAGTGAACAACATTAACTAATCTACTAAAGCATGAAAGAATACATAGAAAAAAAAAGTTAATCTACTAAAATTCAATACAAATGAGAAGAAGAATCATGCAAAATGAAGTTGGAACTCAAGAATCCACCAAATCAATGAATTTCTATTAATCATTCTAGAAACATGTCCTTACAACAACTCAGCTCTCTCTTGAAAATGAGAGGAGACCCCCTATTTATATTGTCCAAAAAAAAATGAATGGCCAAGAGTTAATCTCATTGTGTGCCCAAGATTCACTAAAAATTAGGATTTCACCTACCCCCAAATATTTAGCAATTTAAAATACATTTTTATCCTTTAGCCTATTTTGTCTCCTTGTGAGAAACATTATAGAATTTTGTCTTTTAGTTGATTGTTGTTTACTGTACCTACACTATGAGGAATTCATCATCTATGAAAAGCTTTCCAGCCTCCTTTTGTAATGTGGCATACTCCACAAATTTTTCGATCAATATCTGGAGCTTATCCCACTCCATTATATAAGATTGAAGAATCTAGAACGGTAATTTATTTGACCAATCTATCACTTGTTCCCAATTCTTTAGGCACTTGGGTGTTTGTTTGGCCATTTTCTCAAATTAGATGGAAGCATTAGCGACAAAGTCCATGAAATCTGCTATAAACACATCCGTCATCCCTTTCTCCATCTTCTCATGGAAATACGGCCTAATTTTCCCAACGTCAAGCTTGGAGGTCGACATTTCGTAATCTATCACCAGCTTGATATATTCTTCGACATTAGTTCAATGTTCCTTGTCCCATTCTAAATCGAGCTCCATCTCATAGAGTACTCACTCCAATACTTATTTTCTATGGTCTAAGCTCATTTTCCACATTTCAACAAGCCATTGATTAGCCTTTGCTAGACCCAAATCCTTTTCCCATAATTTGTTTGGTATCCTAAGGATGGCTTCAAGCTTGGGATAGGTAATCTGGTATAGCTCTGCGAAGCGATGGCACGTCTTTTCGGCATCCTCCAATTATTTTTGCAAGTCCCAAAACTTATTTATTATCCTGAAAGTGTGGCCAATACCCATATCTTTGTTAAATATTACGTGCCGAAACCAATCCTCAGTGGTCTTAGACCAATTCTTTCTTTTCTCTAACTTGTCCATATGCTCCTTTGACAACAGTAGTGGTGGGGCAGATGATGTTGTCGGTAATTCCTTCGTAGAAGACCATTGTTGTATATAGGCAATAAGATCTTCCACCTATGCTTTTAATTCCTCCTTGGAGGACTAATATTTGTTCATTTGATGGATGATTGCAGCCACAGAATCCTCGAGTTGATAAATCATTTCTTCTCTTGTAGTTGTACCCAGATCAATAGTGGAGATTTTGTAACTTACCCCTTCTTCTTTTTCTATCACGAGGGTGGCAATTTCAACTGTTTGGGACCTTGATGCATCCATTATGATATGTGACCTGACCTTTGGTTTCTTTTCTTTCTTAGCTCCTACTTGAGCTCGCACCAGGATTTCCTCCAGTCTTGCCTTGGGATCCGTGAGTGTGAAAGTGTTTTTCTATATTTATTTCCCCATCCACTCAAGCATCTAAGATCCTTCCTTTGGTTATTCATGACCACCCTCTTCTCTTTGAATGTGTTGGATCTCCTTTTCTTCGTGATCTAAGACTTCCTTTTTTGTTTTCTCTTCATCCTCTTCATCTGAATCATGGATGAATATGGCCTTTTATTGTTCTTTGGGATTTTCTTCCCCTTTAAGTTCTTTTTTTTCTTCTTCGTGCCTAGGCTTTGTATGGCATTCTACCTCAGGGCTTTTCTTTGTTTCGAACTCTTCTTCGGGCTTACCTTCTTCTCTAGATTCATCCTCCTTTTTTCATGATCTTCCCTCTCGGGAGGTACTTCTTCCTGATGGACAAGGCCTGTATCTTTCTCTTTTTATGGGGGCTCAGTAGATATCCCCACATCTTTATCTACTTCTTTCTCTTCCTCAGATGACTATCCCTCCATTTCCTCTTTGATATCTTCGGGTTGCTTGGGCAACTCCTCTTCGATCTCTGGGTCAGAGGATTCTATTACATACTTTTCACCATTGTCCTCGACATCTTCTTCTTCTAAGGATTGTGATTTCTCCTCTTTCTCATGTACCACTTATTCAATGACTAGATTCTCATACTTTGGATGTGCATGGTAGTCATCCCTGAAGGAAGCCTTAGGTTCATCATTCTTCTCCTTTTAAGTCATCTCCCTTTCTTTCCTCTCCAATTATTTTGATATTTGCATTTTTTCCTCCATTTTGCGGGGCTCTATTATAGGAGGGATGGGGAGACTAGCAACAACTTGAGCCAAGGGAGCCTACACTATAGGGTTCATGAACATTCCAGAAAGCTCCAAAGGAATATTTTGTATGTACTTGGAAAAGGCCTCTGGAAGAGTGAGAGTGGGCATAGTTGTGGTAGAGGCCAAGGGAACCATGGATGAGGGTGACACTGAGGAGGAGGAAAGAGAAGAAGTGGTGGCAGAGGAAGAGTCCCTCACCATGATTGGTGTTGTGGGTGAGGTGCAGACAAGGTAAACTCAGATTTCGGTGGCAGGGATAGAGGCAGCAAGTGGTGATTTCAGTTACTCAGCCTCCTCTTCATCTTCTCCTTCATGCATCAGGTCCTCCTAAATTGTTGGCATCTCAAAGAATCCACCAGACTTCTTTGATTTCTTTGAGGTCTCAGCCTTGGATGGCTTTCTTGAATATAATTTGTGCTTAGGTTGATGTTCCAACACTTCTTTTCTTTTCTTTGACCTCATTACTGGAGGAGACTTGGGAGCTTCTTCATTTGTGGCTGCGGTCCCACTATCGATCTCACTCTCAAGCTCATCTACGAGCTCGCCAAAGGTCAACTCAGCCCCTTGAAGCTTTAGTTGAGTAACTTGTGCATCAACCCATTTCCTAGTCTTTTGTTCAATCGGCTTTGTCAGAATATCGCCAGGTTGAGGGTAGTCATTGTCTTTTTCCAAAATTCATTTGTGAAGTCAGATTTGTACTTCCAGGTTTCAAAATCATATTTTAAAGGAACATCTCATTATATTTCATTTCCAGATTTTAGACCTGACTTAACAAATTATTTATAAGGGAATTGTTTATAACTGATGGAAAAATTTTGATGGATTTGGACAAATATCATATTTGCAAGGTTTCAATTTTAACCCTAATGATCAATTTTCAATAGATTTGGGAGCCATAACTAGATAATATCAAAGGCATAGGGATAGCTATAGAGTCAAATAGTTGGCAAAATTCAAGCTTAGAGGGTTGAACAAAGAATTGGGAATGTTTGATAGTGGATAGTTAGAGCCATTTAGCTATGATATTTTTGAAGACTACTTCATAAAGATGTATTTTTCCCTTTGCCAAGTTTCAGAAATAGATTATAGACCTTAGATGCCAGTGTCTTATAAAAGTAGTTATGGTATATCTATTACCTGAAGTTATTAAATTCATCTTGACTCTATACAAATGTATCTATTTTTTATTTGAACAAGAAAGAAAGAAAGCAACCAATTTCTAAATATTGTGAGATATTTAGAGAAACAAACTAAAAAATGAAAAAAATGAAGGTCAAGGCCTCTCTATTTTTCTCAGTTCACTTAAACCTTTTAGATGCTGCCAAACATCTAGCAAGCTATAACTATCATGCAAATTATATGATTTCTATTTGTTTTGTACTTTGGAATAGTTTACAAGATGAAATTGTCTCCTCGTGTAGAAGTATAAGTTGCCAAATTCCTTCAGAAGTTGATACAGGAATCAAAAGATGAACCTGTCAAATTGGAAACCAAAATTTTTGTGGTAAGAAGAGTTGATTTTGACATGAATGGCATGTTGTAACAACTTTATTAAGTAATACAATTTATTTAGTTATTTGACAATTTGGTGATTTTTGTGTAGATATGCCACCATATGAAACTGAGTGGAAAAGAACACTGCTTACCTTATCAATTAATATCCAGGTAAGATGTTATAAGAAATAACTTGTTGTTTTAGTGAAGTTGGTCAACCTACTCATGCTTTTCCATGCTTAATTTTTTCCTTTTGGATTGAGCTACTTATGATAAATTTGTAAATTTTCTTGCAACCTGTGTATTACCCTCTCAAGTTTTTAACTAATTAAAAGCAATCTCTTATAAAGGATATAAAATTCCTAAGTACTTTATATTGTCCTTTATGTTAAGGGAGGCATCTGACTATTGTTTATATAATTCAACTTTGTTTGAAAGTAAGCATATTTAATCTCTATGTGGTAGATTCAGACACTAAAAGAAAGTATTTGATCTTATTAGGAAAAATAAAGAAAAAAATGTAAAAGTGCATCACATCTCTATTGAAAGTGATCCCATATCCTTTGTGATACCTGGCCTCTAGCAACTTGACTATCCTTTGTATTTTAGGTTATGCATGAGAGTATTCATTTGATTTCAATAGCCTTGCATAACACTTGAAGAAATTAATTGTGGTAGCTCCTTGAGATATTGTCCATGCACTCCTTAATAAACTTGTAGGTTGTCCTCTTTTGAAACTTTGTGAGATGAAAATATTTATTAGTTTACCATACTACTATGAATAAAATGAACCCTTGACAAGATTTATGATGTTTTAAAAGCCCTCTTGACTGCTCATTTACTTTTCTTTATGTATCTTTTAAAGTTTGTCATACTACCCTATCACTATTATTATTAATTTCAATTCCCCCTTCATGGTTATAACATGGACTGATCATTGTCTATTTGAATAGTCATGGCTATGATCTCCTTTTGGGAATCTATAGTAAAGTGTCACATGCCTTTCTTTGAAGTCCATTTCCTTAAATCTTTTCTCTTTGCTCATTGCTCCTTGCCTCTATAGTATCCCTATATTGCATATACATAATAATAAAAATTATGGTGATATCTAGTGGACATGGGTATAACATCAAGAATCATACAAATGTAGTTTATATTTGTATATATAATGCCCCAAGATACTAATATTGTAGCACTAGTCAAAGAACCATCATCAAACTATATTTGTTGATCAAATACAATGAAAAATAAAATATATTAAAATATAAAACATTGATCTTTTCTATCTACTCCATTGTAAATAATAAAGACTTCCAACACTCAAATTCGAAGAAAATTTCTATAGTCTTTATTATTTACAGTGGAGTAGATAGAACAAATCATTGTTTTATATTTTACTATATTTTATTTTGCAAATAGCATTGGATAGTAAACTGGCCAATACACTATCAAACATAATGATTGGACCCTATGAATATATAGGTTATCAATCTTTAATCAATTCACATGAGAAATCATGTTGACCAATATTATCAATGAAACTTTGATACTATATAACAATGATTAGTCTCAGTTTGATGACATTTCAAGACCAATGCATGAATATAATTTGGGTCTCATGGCATTGAACACTATTTTCATTCAACCATGATATAATGTTCTTACAGGAAGCACAATACTAGTATGATTGAATGTATCAAAGGAAATAGGAGTTAGAGCAGATAAAAAGAGAACAAAAATATTATAGTGTAACCTTATTATTACATAAATAAACAGAAAAATAGTAAGAGTAGGAACCTCAAATATTATGTTCATTGTCTATGTGAATATGTGTGGAGTAGAGTGACCCCTTATCTATTTCAATTGTTGATTAGGTTACGGTTTATTCTTATTCTCCTTTGCATAGTATAAGCTCTAACCAATTTTTAATATTTAGCTTAAAATTCAAGATAGTATTCCATACTGATTCTATGTCAATAGGAGGGAGAAGTTATATATGGATTCTAGAATAAACATTGTGACAAAAGACATGAATTACATGGATGGAAGAAAATTCAATACAAATGGAAATAGATTTGACATATAAACCAGAGGATGGACCTATGATATTTTGAAGCATTATTGTAATGGTGAAGTCAATTTAGATAGAGGCTTGTTTCATAAGTAGATGGAAGTGTACGAGACATTTGAAGTTGCTTGTGAGAACAAGATTTAGCTTAACCTACAAAACTAGGCAAATGAAGTGTTGTCCTTACAAAACAATTTTGTCGAGAGTGTGGAAGTGAAGGTCTATACAAGATTGTTTGTATGTATTATATTCAACATAAATATGTTAGGATCGGTCTCAACAATCATTTTAGTCTTTCAAAATGATATCATCCTTATTCAGCCTACACTATTTTTTGTCAGATGGATGTAATCATTAAGGAAGACCCTTTCATTATTCCCTTAATGGATTGAACTTTCAAGGAGGCCATCTAATGGTGTTTCCTATTGATATCCAAAGCAGGGATGTGAATAAGACTCATGACTATGCAGGCTATATTATAGGTAAAATTCATAGATCTTTTAACTTTATCAAGGCATATAATAGGGTGGTCCACTTCAAATGAAACTTTTTATTATGCCATACTATTTTATTTCCAGAATTCATTTGTGAAGTCAGATTTGTACTTCCAGGTTTGAAAATCATATTTTAAAGCAACATCTCATCAAATTTCATTTTTAGACTTATGCATTTTCAGAATTTTATTTCCAGATTTTGTTGTGCAAGTTCAATATTCTGATTTTAGGAGTCTAATAGTTGGAAATCATAATAAAATCGAAATTTAATAATTTCTGGAATTAGCATTTTAATGTGTTTTTTGGGGTCATTAACTTCCAACTATCTTCTCTTTTGCAGGGGTGGTTGCATGCCGAATTTTTTTGGTGTAAAATATCAGAATTATTAGATTTTGTTACCTGTCTATGATTAAAATTTATTGGAGTGTGAGTTTGATATTTTTTGAAGATCTAAATATTCAAGCTTGGTAAAAAAAAATCATGTCAGATAATATTAGTCTAGAAAATAATGAAGATCACTTGATAGATTGTGGGCTAGATTGAAAAGAAAGGGTGATGGGAAATGTTATTGTCCTTGCAATAATTGCAAGGGCTTAAAGATGAGAAGACTTTTAATCACAACAGCTGAGAAACATTGTAGGCAGCATGGTCACGTTGAAGGGGGGCATGATTATCATCCATTGGTAATTTGTTCATTATATGTGTTTATATTGATTGAATTTGTAAATATTTATATCATTTTAACATGTTATATATATATATATATATAATCACTTGATCATGATCATGGTTTATTTGTGTCTATCATTATTATAAAGGTGGGGCACCCTCGGGCACATGATATGGATTATCACGGCCCAGAGAATGTGGTTTTGCAAGCGAAGGAACATGGAGATGTGAATATCAAAGATGAAGTTAATGATCCTATGGAAGAAGATGACCATGCACCAGAAAACATAGTTGAAGATAATGGTAAAAATACATTGATCCATGACACATTTAGTGGCACAACTGATCATGTTGATTGAGATCACTTTGATGATGTTCATGATTTACCTATACTTGAGAAGGCATACAAACTCCTTTATGAAGGCTCCCAAACAAATCTTCTCTCTGTTGTATTGTTGTTGGTGAACTTGAAGGTTATGAATGGTTTATCCAACATAGCAATCTCACGGATGTTAAGGTATGTCATATATGTCATCTTTTTTCATCTATTTTAATTGTTGTTAGGTCATCACTAGTAAATAAAGGATGAAATATGTACCATTAATATTTTGTATATTAACAAATTATTTTTTGTTGTAGATTGATTAGTGAATTTTTGTTACCACCATCAAATATTTTACCTCGCTCATACTGAGATCTGTCTGGCATTATGAAAGATATTGGAATGGAGTATCAAGCAATAGATGCATGTCCCAATGATCATATTATAAATCATAAACAACATGAATTTGCAACAGAATGCCCAGAATGTCATATCAGAAGATATCAAACAAATCAACTAACAAAAAAGGTGCCTCGCAAGGTTATTCATTATATTCCCATTATTCCACGTATGCAACAATTATTAAGGTGCAAAAGCTTAGCAAAATTTATGGATTACCGTGCATGGAATAGAAGTGGAGATGACATTCTTCGAATGCCTGTGGATGGTTCTACATTTAGGGACATAGGAAAAATGGCCACACTTTAAAGAAGAGCCTCATAATCCCAGGCTTTCATTGGTAGCGGACGGTGTCAATCCATTTGAAGAGTTGAGATCTATTTACTCGACATGGCCTATTTTTGTTATCAACAATAACATTCCTCCATGGATTTCAATAAAGAGGGAGCACATAATGTTGACAATGATTGTTCCAGGTATTTGTTTACATCAATTTTCTTTAACGTAGTAGCATCTCATTTGTCTTATTTGTTGCATAATGACTTATATTTTTTTCATTTCATAGTCATGTACATTAATTTATATATATTGCATTAGAATGGTTGTAATAATTATGTAATGTTTATGTTCATTCAACTAGGTAAGTACCAAGTTAAAGATATGAAGTTATATATCGAGCCTCTTATCGATGAGTTACTAAAGTTATGGAATGGCATCACTATGTATGACGTACCTAGACCAATAGGACAAAGATAATTTCAATTCCATGCAATTCTTTTACGGACAATTCATGATGCCCCAGGGCTAACACATTTTTGTGGTATGTTATAACGTTCGACTGCATGACTTTAACGATATTTAATTTTATGAAGTAGATATCATGCATTTTTTTAAATAATCTATTCATTATATAATTATAAAAATTGACATATTTAATCCAATTATATATGATTTGTAGGTCTTCAAACAAAGGGAAAATTTGCATGTCCAATTTTTGGTCCAAAGATGAAATCTCATCGTTCAAAAAGTTTAGGAAAGTAGGTGTTTGATGACTATAGGCACTTCCTCCACATAAATCATAAGTATCAAAATACTGTAAAACATATTTTCAATGGGAAAGAAGAGACTACATCAAAACAACGAATAATGACACCTCGCCTATGGAAGCTGGAATATAATAGAATTAATCGTCAAGGTTATACATCAGATCAAATTATTTATCTATCATATATGATATGTTTATAATTTATATATTTATATTGTGTTGTGTTTACTCATGTTGTAATTGAAACTGAATGTCGTTGTTAATTTTTTTAACTTATATGCTTCATGAAGGTCATCAAGGCATTAATGGTCGGCTTCCACAGGGACTAAAAATTTATCCCAAACAATTTAGTAGGTTGCACTACTATGAGAAGATAAAAATTGTGCATTTTTTTGATACAATGCATATCAAAAATAATATAACATAAATGTTATGGAAAATATTGGATGGAAGGCATGACAAAGAAAAAATTATCAAAATTTGTAGTGACATTCAGGAAGTTAATCATGCAATGAAAACTTTCATTCAATTAAATAGCGATGGAGACCAAATTAATATAAGTGCCCTTCCTTGATAATTAACGGAGTATCAAAGCAATCATATAAAATAAGTCATACGAAAAATTTGATTTCCCACAAGATTTTCTGCGAACATATACAATATCACAACAAAGAAAGGTGAATTTTGGTTAGGGATGAAAATGCATGATTGGCATACCTTCATTAAGGTAATTATTTTGGTATATTATATATATATGTATACTGCATGTACTTTTCATTGTATTGTGTTTACTACTTTTGGAAAAATACTGAAAAGATCATTTTATAATTGTTGTAGTATGTTCTACCTCTATCCTTTCCAGATAACTTCGACAACAATGTCAAGAAAGTTATATATGATCTTGGAAAATACATGAGGTAAGTAGCGATATTTGTTCAATTCGTTGTATAGATCTTATAATTGCCATTTTTTTTACTTCTTATGTAATATATTGTATATTTTTGTTAAATCTCGTTAATATATTTGTGCCTTGAATCACTTGTAGATGGATGTCATCTAAAGAAAACCATAAAGAAGATATAAATTATTGGTAGAGAAAAATTCCTCGTCTAATGTGTGAAATGCAAAAGTGTTGACCTTCAACATTTTTTAATGCACAAGAACACTACCTCATACACCAAGTTGAGGAGATTGAATTGTATGAACCTATACACACAAGGTCAATGTGGATGGTTGAGAGGCACTTGAAATTTTTGAAGGCTTTGGCTAGAAAAATAACACATCCTGAGGGTTCTATGGTGGGGGGATATATGGTATACTAGACCATGGTGTACATTACTGAATATCTTCTTAAGTTTGCTACAAAGATCCATGTAGATCGCATTTGGGATCTCAACTCCATTAACAAATTCGAAGGGGAGTACCTGATGGGGAAAGGTAGATTGAGGAAAGTGAGAGGTAATTATAAGATGGTCATGGAGATTAATTAAAATACATTTTACATTTGGTTTTTAGTGTATATTGTACTTATTTAATTATTAATCTTCAATATACATCAATTATAAATTAAGGTTGTATACCGTGGTAATTAAATAATTATACGTCGTTTGTGAATTTCAAATTTTTTTGATACAATTGGTCGAGAGTGGGATGCACTGCATGTGTACATCGCAATAAATCTTGATTGGATGACGATATGGATTGAACAATGTCAACAATCTGGTCGTGCATTAACATGGGAAGGTGTGGCTTCATTGGTTAAAGAAGCTCATCGTAATGGAGATTCCAATGTTACACCAAGGGAAATTGATTTAGCATATGGTTTAAGAGATAAACAGGTACGTATAAATATATTAATCACCCATATTTATTAATTATTTTTAATTATATTGACGTATATATATGTTGAGATTTTTTTCTTTGCATACATTCGGCCAAGAATAAATATGTTTATCAACTGAAAATATTGCAATAATTTTTACATGTTTGACATATTGTAGGTGAAACACCACAAGGCTATGTGGTGCAATGGTCGTAAATTTTGAATTCAAAAAGTTGGATGACACGAAGAAAACTTGTGATTCTGGGATAACTAAAGTCTTTCAGGTGACTAATGTTTCATCTAGAAGAGACATACATCCAGAGTCTCAGAAAATCGATACTATGGGATTTTGGATTATATACTTGAGTGTGACTTTAAGTCCTTCAAAATAGTTTTGTTTGTCGTCCTATGGTACAAGCTACGATTGAATGAAAATGATACCGAGAGAACTGTTATTGAACATGATAATGGATTTACCATGGTTAATACAAGGTCGATCGAGTGAGCTGGAAATGAGCCCTATGTTCTTCCAAGACAATGTGAGAAAGTATTTTACTCAGAGGTTCCAGGTAAACCGGGTTGGTCATTTTTTGTTAGACATCATCCAAGAGGAAGGCTGGTAAAGTATAATGTGGTGGAAGAAGAAGATACCGAAGAACTAGAAGATGATGTAGATGATGATCAAGATCAATAGTTAGTTGATGATGTGCTTGAATAAGATGTCAAAGAGGAGGAACTAGATCATGATGATGTAGGATTAATGTTCATGAAGATGATATCTGTGTGGATGATGACATTATCAAAAAATAATATCAATGATGATGATATGACCAATCCTTACAACGTCAAATTTGGATTGGATGATACAGAAAAAGAGTTGGATGAAGAAGAAGATCAATGACATTGAAATGTATTAGTTATGTGATTGTATTATCTATTTGATATTAATTTCTTGATAGAATTATATTTGACTTATGTGGTTACATAATTAATTCATGATGTTTTTAATTTTTATGACATTACATAATTAATTCATGATGTTACAACTATTGTAGCTCTCCTAGAAATTTCCATATGATCATAATGAATAGTGTTTCGGGAAATTTCATGAAAGATGACACATTGATCATAGTAGTGAAATAATTGCAAAGTCATTTAGATCTTTTAGACCAATCACCCTTCGCAATGTCATTTTTAGGATCATCCCCAATTTGATTTCTAGGACACATAAGGTAGGATTTGATTGGCTTATCTTGGAAAAACATTGTGGCTTTGTGTAATGTGAGCAAATTTTGGATGGGGTAGTGGTGTAGGAGCACCGACACCTCATCTTCTATTCTTAATCATGTGATGATAATTGGGGAGTTCAATAGGTTGGTTTAGGCATTTCAATAATTTTTTATTGTGAATAAGGTCACTCAAAACCATTATTCATGTTTTAGGTGAAGTTTTGAGTTATGAGTTTGAGTCTTGCACTAAAGAGTTTTGTAGCCTTTTTAAGGAAAATTGGATAAATTACATGTAAAAGGGTGCAAGGTTAATTTCATGTCAATAATAAGGCTATTATCAAGCCACTAGCATGGTCTTAGAGGTGTCCTATGAGTCTCAATACATTTGAAAGGTCAAAAAATTTAAACATTTCAATAGTGATGTTAACAACCTTGAAATTAGTGTGTTTTATGTTTCATGTGATCATAAAGATTAAAAAGTTAGTTGTAGAGTTGATTGTTTGGTGTTTGAGGTGTAAAGGCCTTAAAAATGCATAAAGTGATCATTATAAAGTTTTTTGATGGTTGAGGATTTAAAATACAAGCTCTTGACATTCCAAAATATGTGTTTTCTTCAAAATTTCTGTATTTTTCCTGTTTTGAAGCACTGTACGGTCACATACAGCCATATTTTGATGTGAAGTGTATTCCATGTCATGAATATATGTGTTAGATTTGATTTGAATCTGATTTTAGGGCTTAAGGCATTGATTTGAGTTAGAATACTTCATTTATTTGCATATAGCCTAGTTACCCTATTTTTGAGGGTTTTGTAGTCCAAACATGATATAGAGGGGCTCTTACATTTTCTTTTATTACTGTAGATTGTGTAAGAGGCCCCATAGATACTTTTGTAATTTTAGGATACATGAATAGGGCATAGGATGAGAAATAAAGAAGGTATAGCTGCTTTCCTTGAGAGTTTTGTGAAGAAAAGCATGTGAAATGAGAGGTTCAAGCCTAGGTTTCAACAAAATATGTATGGGAGATCTGATTTTATGAATTTTTATCCATGTACAGATCTAATGGGTTGTGTTTGAGTTGGTTTTGAGGTTTGGGAGTTTTTGGAAGTAGGAGATTCAATAAACCCTCATGATTTTGGTCTAAAACAAGGGTTTTTGGGTTTGGCAAGAATTTGGCCGTACAAGTGGAATATTTTGTGGATTTGGAGGTTTGGAGACTGTAAGCTCTCAAAAATACAAGTAAGAATACCTCAAGAGGTTTCCAATCTCTTGATATGTTTTAGGGTAACAAACAAGACCAAATGATTTGAACCTTCTTCTCTTCAGGTGCTGCCAAGCCAAGGTGGGTCTACCTTTGTGAACTGAGTAGACTTAAGTGATGTGATTTTGTTTACATCAATCTATTCACAATGGAAATCTTGCACTGAAAAAATATAATCCTAATAAAGTGTATGTGTAATATTAGAATATGTTCAGTTAACAGATGTAAAAAATAAAATAGACAAACAACTTTGCCAATTTAACTATATGTATATATAACTTTAAGTTTTTTTTATTTTAACTAAAAGTACTAAAGTTACAACATACAAATTAAATGATATTTATGATTGTAAAATTTATGATTAAATATATCTCTCAGAATCCTTTTTGTCCCAATTTGAAAATAATTCTATATTATAGAATACATTTTTTAAAATTTTAAGATGAAAATAGCAAGGAAAAATAAAACAAATATCTTTATGAAAGAAGTATATTGGCGTGAAATTAAATATGATTTGTAATCCAATGTAAAAACTACAAAGAATGGAAACAATTATCTCAACACATAAACTATTATGTAGTAGTCAATTAAAATTATCTAAATAGTCTAATAATTTGACCATTAGCATATAGCAATGTCTATAGAGTTCTAGATCTCTTCCATTTCAAAAACACAAAACAATATTAGGTAGATAATCAAACATCTTTCATTTCTACAAAGACTTATTTATCCTAGAGGAACTAGTATATAGTATACAAAGAAAACCAACAAACCCACAACTACCCCTATTTTGAAGGAGTTTAGTTTTCTCCCCTTCCTGATCTCCATAATATTGTCTAATTATTTTAAAGAGACCAAGGGTCATAACACAACTTTATTCAGACCACTAAATATCTTGATTAATGAAACTTGACAAAAGAAACAAAAAAATTGCTACATTTGACATTGAAACTGGATTTTGTTTACAACAATCCTTTCATAATGAAAATCTTACAATGAACAGATATAATCCTAATAAAGTGTATGTGTAATATTAGAATATGTTCAGTTAACAAATGTAAAAAATAAAATGGATAAACTAAAAGATGAAAGCGTGAGACCAGTGCCTTGGTGGGTGTATGGAGTCTAATGAAGATCTAGAAAAGTGTAATCTATGATGGCAATAATTCAAACTATTTGGCACATAGATGTAGTTTATAACTTGTATAAACGTGCAAGTAAATGATTGAAAAACTCTACGTGAGATAGAATGACAATCCTAGTTATGTGATTCCTCTTATTGATCCAATTAATACTCTTCAGTTACTGTGATTGACTAGAAGGGTTTAATCTTTACTTGAAAGAACCAAATAATCACATCACACAAATAAATAAAATGTGTATCGGTAAACTGAATATATGCTTGATATATCAATTTAAACAATAGAAAAACATCAAAATGGAGACAATGAAATAATTGTATAATTCCACAAACAACTGATACCAAGATTAAGCCACAAGTTCAGACATCTTCATTAACTTCATCAAAATTTCAAACATGCATCTAAGTCTTTTAAAGGAAAGTTTCATTGCAAACTATCTACTGTATCTTTCTCCTGTCCGCCTATATTTGTTTTACATTATGAAACATATATAAATATATCAAAATTTTGATATGGCACATCCTTTCAGAAAAGTCTTTTTATTAACAACAATAACAAACTAGAAATTATGCTCTATTAAGCCATAAATAGATGTTTGATAGATAATCTTGGTAATCTGGTCCCTCGTGTGTATCAACATCCTCCAGTGCATTCCCTATAGCTATCTCCATTTCAAACATCTTCTCATTCTGTTCACATGCCCCGTCCATTGTTAAATTGTTTCCTCTGGCTGTCTCCAGAATTGTTTGCATCATCGTCTGGCATTCCTTGATCCATCTATCTTTTCCCTTTAGTTCCCCTCCATCTTCTAATAGCATTGGTACTCCCTTTTTGTGACATTGATCATCCCCTGCTCATCACCTTGCAATTCATCATGGAAGTATTTATGTTTTTTCATAAAATAGTTTCCAGTATCAATAGCTATGTTATCAGGAGCATCCCTTTGGTTTATTTCTTGGAACTTCTCTCAGATCCTACCATCTATCCTCTTATGTTCTTGTAGTGTAGTAAAATTGTGTGAATGTGTTCTCCAGAGCTTACTCAACCAAGTCATTAAATTGGTCTACCTCTTCCTTATTATTGCAATGAGTGCATCACATTTACCTTGTGAGTACGCATTTGATTCTTCCCACTGGTCTCTTGCCTGGGAGCTTTCACCATGAGTCAATTTTTTTGTGGATCCCAACATGATTCCCATAATGTCCTTCAAGTGATCATTTTCTCTGAGTAGTCTCTCGTTACTAATCTTATACATTTATTTTTCCTTGATTAGCTTTTGAATTTGGGCTTTATTTAATTTGGCCACATTAATGCCAATTTATGTTGTAGCTATTGGATCAAGCTCACCAAATTTAAACATCATTACATGTCCAAAATCCTTTTTAGTATTGATTACAATAGATTTCTTGTGTGGGGGATACAGGGCCCATATCATAAGTGATCCCTCATCTAGGTTATACTTAGATCCTGCATAAATCTTTGTTACCCCCTCAAGAGTGAGTTTATGTGTGGTGTTACTATTCTTTAGAAAACTATCAAAAACCAAAGCAGAGTTTAAATCCAACCTAGGAAATATCAGGACACTTGCAACTTCTAATAATTTCCTTCCTTTCTCAGGGTTCATGCTCTTCATTTCTTCTTCCACACTTGATTTTAAGTTATTCAACAGATGTTCCTCATTACTTGGTGTAATATTCTCCACTAATTCCCTTATTGATTTTCCTTTTAATTTGCACAAAAAGATTTTAAATTCTTAGGTTTTAATGAATTCATCATCAACCACAAATGATTTATATGCTATCTGCCTTGTGTCAATATTTGCACTCTCTTCAACATTTGGTTCCCTGGGAACATACTTGTAGTCTTGAGTTCTCAATTTGGAAATTTTATCAATTGTACTACTAGGCCTACCATCACCAGATGCCTCTTCATCATAAGATAATATTTTTGTATCTTGCAATCCCTTGTTATACTCATCAACAACTTTTTTATGCTTCCTTTGCTTCCAAATTCATGATCAAGTCATCATACAGATAGGGTATGTGATTGTATCCTCCCAAGTTCATTTTATTTTTGGCAAAATCAATATACCCTTGTAGATCAAATCCTTTTCGTGGTGGAACCTTCTTCATGTTGTATTGCAGAAATTTGTTGAGAACCATGTCATATCCTTCCCTTGCTAATATAGTGAAATCACCGAAGCATAATAAACTAGGCATCAATGCCTTCTTTCCGAAAGAACTCAGATTCATAACATCTGAAAATTCCAATTGCCTAGCAATCTCCAAATATGTAATCCTATTAGGCACCGTCTTGGGCAAAATGAAGGGTGCATCTTCAAATCCATATACTCTTATCATGGTCAGATCTTCTAGATAGTACCAGTTTCCCCAATTGTGGTTGAAAGGTCCATTGAAATCCTTAGGCCTTAAAATCCTTTTTTATTTCATCGGACAATGAGTATTCACAACGATGATTGTAAAATATGTACAGTGATTTCACAAAAAACTCTTCAAAATGTAGATAACAAGAATTAGCAAATCTGCAATCCCAGGTGGCATACCAGAGTTTTACTGGTATTAACCTTCCTTCCTTATCAAATTGTACAACCCTCCATTTTTTAGGCCACGTCTGCAATTCTTGTCCATAGTAAAGTATCATATGCATTAGGATTGAACAAGCATCCAAGTGCAAGATAGGATCTCCACTTTTTGATGACATCATTCCTAAATCAATTACTTTAAAGATGTGTGAAGCATAATAAAAAAAACTTGAATTGTGACATTGGATGTATATTACAATTACCATGGGTAAAATTGACATGTGCTTAGGGGCCTTCATTCCCAACACTTGACACACTGAAAAATATGTGTACCTCATGTAGGGTTCAAACAAATCAACATGGAATGAGATACCATCACTGTCATTCAATGGAAATGAAACACCATCTTTCTTAGACCTATGTAGTGGCAACCTCCAACCCTTGTACAAAGTATCCAACCTCCAGAATTCCTTTTCTAGTTGTTCAGGTACAATTTTTTCACCACACACTCCCTCTAGGTTAAAAACCTCACAAAAGGTAGCTTCAAATACATGTATAAACAGTTTTCCTGATGGATCACAAATAGATTTACATTTTGGATTATAATAGGTAGCTAGCATCTTCACCAATTCTACATTTACAAATACATTGGCGCAGACTAGTTTCCCTAGGTTTAACTTCCAAGGATTGCACACTGGTTCGTATTGGTTCCTTCATTGGTAATGAAAAATAAAAAGCTCATATCCCCTAATTGGGGTCCATATGTCTCGTATATGCTTGAATTTATCCTCTAACTTTTCCACTTTTTCCCTAAGTTGTGCAGATCGCTTGGCCTTAGGTCTTGAGCCGAGCAATTGATCAATTAAGTGTTGGTTTAACTTCCTCTCAGCTACCCCCGGTTCATTCTCTGCTTCAATTTTTTTATTTTTTCCTCTAGGGTTATTACTCTCACTTTGTTTCCTACCTTTTTATTTTCCTAAGCTATTTCTTTCCATTTTATGAATCAAAAAAACCAAAATTTAACTGCAGGGAATTTACAAGTTTATTTAGAATTCTTTGACCGTAAGATCCTTTGGCCCTTCGTTCGTTCCTCTGCTACTAACTATGCGGAATTTTCCTTCAATTAATTTTCCCAATTCAGGAAATCATCAACACATTTGGTAGTAATAATGCCATTAATGTCCTAGCTTTGAACATGAGCGTAGTTGATCTTCAAATTTACCCACTGTCACATCAAATGTTCTATTGGCAAGACAATTGAAACTTTGGGCGATCCTTTTATTCAAGCTTGACTAATGTTCATTAAACATTCTTTTTATCGGGGAGATATTACGTCGATATCACATAATCTATCCATCGAATTTATATAAATTTTGCCAAGAGTCACCCTGACGACTATCTTGATTTGTTTGTGTCTTCATTGGCAAGATATTTAGTAATTTTTCCAATGTTATAAGTCTCCCGGATGATTATTCCTTCAATCTCAAGTATGTCGCCAAGACTCCTACCGATGTAATGTTATTGGCATGACATAGTGGACTGGGAGGACATTTAGAACTCATTTTGATAGTGTTTGTATTGGCGATAGTATGTTTCTTTGTTTTTTCGGCAAGACAAGATGAGTGTTTCGGCAATGATATTTCATCAGCGAGACAAATGCACTCGGGCTGACTCAGGGATCTTACTCCGATGGCGTTGGTCTGGCCGATACAACTCCTTGTGCTTTGATCAGTGAGACAAGACAGGTTTCTTGTCAATAAAACTTCATCGGTGAGACCTATATGCTCGGTATGACCTTTTCATTTCACCCCAATGGAACTTGTCTTGCCGATGATATGGGTTATTTGAATACTAGATTTTGGAGGTTTTTCATGATATCAAAGGTCAAGAATGATGTGATCATATGTGACTATGATGGATTATACTCAAGATAACGTTTTCTTTAGGGAATCAATGAGTACAAAATCATTGTAAAGGCTAGTTTCTTTGTGATGAATGTTCTACTGTGGGCCTCTAGCCTATCCTAGGTCTTTGTAGTAGTTTTTTTATTCTTTTTTATCGGTTTTTCAATGTTCTATACAATGGCCAAGTTTCTATTTGCAATTTTCTTTAAGTTGGTCATTAAAAAGAGATATATGGTTTGTTTCCTTATAGAAATAATGCATTTATAAAATTCATTTAAAATAATGGTATTTGGTAATAATAAGAAGGAAGTGTGAAGTTTGAAAAGTCATATTTTCAAAAAAATAAAATTGTTTTTTTTGAAATAATTAAACAAGTTTGATGCATAAGAGGATTCAATAAGTTGTTTGGAACAGTAAAATGGTGTCAATGTTTGTGATGAGGAAAAATTAATTGGAGAGTGATTCAAAACTGGTTACAAGGTTTGAAAGGGATGTTTAAGTTGTACTTTTTAGAGTGATAAGGTTGATATTAAACTTTTGGAATATTTTTACTTCATATTTTTAAGATAAAGATTATTTTAAACAAAAAAAATTGTTGTAAATTTCATACTTGGAAAAAATAAATGCAAATGCAATAAATGAATAATAGAAAATCATGCATGGGAACAAAATACCACCTGCAAATGCAAATAAATTATTGGAATGACATAAAATAGATGATAAAGTCAAATATATTATTGGTCTTTCCCTTTCTGACATTAAATTTTATTATATAGATTTAGATAAATCATCATAAGAAATTTGGGATAATTTCAATAAAATATTTGGAGAAAAAATAGTTAATGTGAATTTTTTCTTAAAAATTCAACTATTTAGATTCAAAATGAGAGATATAATCACTATGTCTAATCACATAAGAAATTTGAGATCTCTCATTAGACAATTGGTAGAATTCAAGGCTTTATTAGATGATGAAGATGCTAAGGATATTTTGTTAAATAGTTTGAAAATACAACAATGTTATTTCTATGCTTAGTCCAATAACTTCTCAAACAAAAGAAGATGTGATTTTGGCCCTATTAGGAGAAGAAAAAAGAAAAATGGAAAAGATTTAAAAGTTGATTCTCAACATGAGAATGTATTATAATCATGAGGTAATAATAATTAAAAAATAAAAATGAATGTTATTATTGTAAGAAAAAGGATCACACAGTGTGGACTTGTATAACTCGAGCCAATGATGTTCTTGAGGGAGAACTTAAAGAAAAATCAAATGATGTTAGCTTAGCCTATATATATTTGTGTGTTTAAATCAACATGTTTTGTTGTGTGGAATATAAAACTTAAGGGAGGGTGTTGGAATATTAAGATTAACATTAATAAATTCACCTTACTAACTTGTTTATTTTTGTTATTAAATAATTAGTTATATTATTGTAAGATAGTAGTTCAAATGGGAAGGTATATTTGAAAGGCTTTGTAAAAGCCATATTGTAATATATTCCCAAATGAACTGTATGATACAATATATTTTGTATGTTCTATTAGCCATTATTTCATGATTAATTTTCCACTTTCGACACTACTTCTTAGTAACTTTTCCATCCAAATTTGGCTCTTAGACTAAATATTTCATATAGGTGCATTTTAATTTTCTTACTATCACCTTTGGCTGAATTTTTAAATTGGCTCAACCATGCAAAAAGTGTGGTTACTTTTAATTATTTCCACTTAAATGTTGGTTACAATTTTCTAATTTTCTTTCCGTTTAGCTAGTCACAATTTCATACTAGCATTTAGTACTTTAAAATGCTAGTTTACTTCTACTTAAAACTTGTGGTAATTTCATTAATCTCTTGCTACCTCTGGTGTTGAATTGGACTAGTTATGTCATGTAGGATTTGTTCCTCATTTGTTTTTTAATTTTTTCAAAAAAAAGTTATGATGGTTATACTTGTATTACCATGAATGGACATAAATTTGAGGATTTTGGGTGTTTTCATTCAATTTTTCATGTTTTCCCCTTAGCTCCAACTTTATATGTATTTTTTATGGAAGCCTTTGGATATATTTTGACTAATAGTATTTCATAGAACCTTATTAAAGGTGCTACTTTTCCTAACTCTATAGCCCAACTATTCAATGGTAATTTTTCTAATGAATCCTTTCTCACTCTCTTGGAGGAAAAATGTAACATTATTTAGGATATTCAATTCCTAGATATTTTATGGAAAGCTTTAAGGTCAAATATATAGAGGCATAAAACTCAATTTTATAGGAAATCCTTCTTAGCCAAGCCCAATTGGTTCAATTCCTATGGATAGAAGGGGGTTGATCATAAGGAAGTGTTGAGATTCCTAAGCATCTCTTTTTCCTTTTGGGTTTCTCCTTCCTCTTTAAGGAAACATATCATTTCTAGAGCTGAGAAAAATTATCGTATTAAATTATGAAGCCCCTTTCTTTGGCAAGGAGATTCCATGTGTGTTCAAAAATTCTTGTTGCACACATTTCCATTACTCATCTTGCTAAGAACCTTGAAAATCCTCATATTTGAAGATTGAAAAAATCCAAAGGTATATTTTATGGCCTCCCTTTAACCAAGGAAAATGGTTTCACAAAGTATTCTAGGAGTTTTATTATTTCCCTCATGACTATAATAGGCTTGGATTGCTTTATATTCACTACTCTAAATGGCGCCATAATTTTAAATTTAATTAACATACTCTAAAACCTAACAAAACCAGGTTGTAGCTTGTCAAATTGGAGAAGTGAAAGGTCAATACCAGCGCTGAGGAAGAGTTTGGAGGAGTGAAAACAAGGTCAATTAAAGCGTCGAGGAAGAGTTTGGAGTTAAAACAAGGTCAATACCAGTGCTAAGGACAAGGTTGAGGGAACTCAGGGAAAATTGACAACCAAGGGACAATGAGTACTGTAAGTTTGGCACCCCCATTCTTTTTAACCTGCAATTTTCATGCCTAGTTTCCAAATATCTTCTCGTACATTGGCACCCCCATTTTCGTAAAATGGTATAAGATAAGACATAAAAAATAAAATAGCTTAGTCTTTCACATTTTTATCGACCAGCCTCAGGTCTTGGAAAAACTCCCATAATCTACCCACATCTTGGTTGTTGGTGGGAAAATTTTATTCTTTGTTGTACGACCTATCTCAAATCTTATGTCCACAAAGTTGCTAAAAACATAAAACAATAAGAAGAAATTTGAAGGTACAACTAAAAAGGGGTTATTTCCTTTTGGCCTCCTCCACCTCTTATATTTCAACATAGTATGGAATTACGCTTACATAACATAAACTCAAACAAATAGAATTTTATGGGGGCAAAGGAGCCCAAGTATATGCTAGGCTAAGCTAGATCTAATGAATGGAAATAGAGGCATACAATTCTTCTTTAATACCTCCACCACAAACATATGCAAGGAAAGGTCTCCTCCCTTCTTGGTAGTGATAACCTCCTCCACACATAACCCTTAAAAATTATGAATAGAGGAATATAATATTTGAAGAACTCAAAGTTGATTCTATCCTACCTGATGCAACTAGTCATTTTATCCTTACAAACATTTATAGTGATTACTAGAGGCACATAGAATAATTCTTCATAATAGAATAATTTGATCATACTTTTCCAATGATGGAATTATGAGAAAACCTTAGGTTAAATGAATAATTCCTAGCTAATTTCTTTAAATCATGTCCAACCATATAAGAGAAGACTGCTACTATGTGTACTTGGATACCATGGAGAAAGGCTCTTTGGGCTCTTTCATCAACCAAGGTATTGTTAAATTTTAACACCTAAAAGTGAGAATGAAGAATCTTTCCTAGGATGGTGGACAATTATGCTTCTCAACACCTAGATTACAAAATATTTTTCAATATCATTGCCATAAAAATCAAACCTATTGATTGAGATATATTCATATAGGTAAACAAATTGTCTGTCTTGATAGTAGATACATTCTAGACAATTCAATCCTTGCATCGGAGATTGTAAAATGGACCCAGCAAACTACTCATGATGCCCTTACTATTAAGTCAAAACTTTGACAAGGCATATGATTGCATCAAATGTCCTTTCATTTATAAAAGGCTCAAATGGATTTATTTTTAACCCTAAATTATTATCACACATTCAAAATTATAAAATACCAATTGAATGAAGAACCTTCATTTGAAGGTGATGTCATCATGACCTTTGAATGAAGAACCTTCATTCAAAAATTATGCCATGTCAAGACTTTCAAATGAAGGTATTTTTTATTTTAAATATTTCATGTCCAAAATTATTTATAAAAGGAACCTTTACATGAAGGTCCTTCAAATGAAGACCTTAATTCAAAGGGCCTTCATTAGAAGATCATTCATATGAAGGTTCCTTTAATGCCATCCCATTATATCTCTTAGAGTTGTTAGAGATATTTTTGTTTCGAAGTAGAGATTGGACCATCAAATAGTGTCACCATGACTCTACCAATATATCCATCAAATTGATAAACCCTGACTTAACAACCACAAATTCTCAAGAAAAATGCCCATGTCAGTCTTAGGACATCAATTCAATGCCAAGTTTCTTTCTTTAAGAGGACCCTAAAGTAAATGAACCTCTATCATACCATGTTTCACACCAATCCACCGAGTTACATTTTCAAGACAGTGGGTGGATTGGTGGATGTCATTTCTATTTAGTCCTCAAACCCTTACATAGGCAAAACTGGGCAGTCCCTGTATTTGATTGTTTTCTCCCACAAAAAAGTGATTGAGCACTTCAAAACAAATGAAAATGAAAGGGAACACATATATTTATCTACACCTATGATCTTAGAGCATTTCAAGCTTGTACGAATCAATACAACACAAAAGAACTTCAGAAAATAGTAAAAACATGAAAAATTGCTTCAAGAACTAGTATTTAATATGAAATTTTGGTGTCAACTCCTCCAAAAATTGCAACAATTGCAATGGGATGGGAATACAATATGATATAAGTGGGATAATAAATGCATCATTTGAAGCATCAAACCAATATGCAAAGATGAAAGAAAGTGCTAACCCCTTAAACTGAAAAAGTTTCTTTTAACTTTAAGTTTGTTGGGTAGCCAATTCTTTTAAGTTATCAAATCCTACCATCATACATATTCAAAATTTTGTTATTTCAAATGACTATGAGCACTAACTTTCACTATTTTAGGATGTTGAAACCTTGTCATAGAGAACTAGAACATTGATGCGACCACTCATCCTACCTTAAAACATACCAAAAGTCTCCTAGCAATTAGACATAGGAAGATTTAAGATGACTTAAACAATTTTTATTGCCAAAGCATAAACTTATGATGAGTTAACCAGGCCTAGTACACACTCCCTCCCCATTAACCACTTAGACATATGGAAATTAAATGTAAATTTTCTGCTATTTTTAGTCATGTAGGTGTCCAATAAACCACTTGGTGGTGTTTCCCTTCAAGTTTATTTACTTGAATGAAGAGAAAAATTCATTTGATTATAATTAGAGAATACATTTGAGGCCTTGGTTGTGTAACTGGTGGACCACAGTCACATTTAACACTTGTTACAAAGTTTGGGAGTTAAAACGTTAAGTATATTTGATTTGTGATGGACATATTTGGACGGTAGTAACAATAACTTGCAATCTATCAAGACTTGATTATAGTATAACCTGTCAAATTCTAGCGATGAAATGATAGATTAATCATAATGTCACCTTGGGATCACATCACCATGAAAGAACTTCATCCAACATACTTATGAGTTCAAGTACCACCAAATAGGTATTTTTCAGATCTATCTTCCTTGAGCGAGGGAAATTCAGGAAGAGAAGAGGAAAGCGAGACATGTAGTAGATCTAAAAGAGGGAGATCAACTAGAGGTCAAAAGATTAGAAGAATTTTTTTGTAAATGCATGGAATTTTTTCTTGCTGAAGGGGGTCATGTTCTTATGATGATGAGAGCATAGGCAACATTGAGGTTCCCTTGAGGTACAGACATCTACGGAAATAATGGGAACCCAAGGAACTTCCTCCAATAAACATTGATTTTTGTGTCACTGAGAGGATATATCGCATAACACCATCGTCGTTACATGGTTTGGGCCTATTTTGCATGGACGACATAAAGATCTATTATGAAAAAGTTACTAAATTGATGGAGTATGTCAGACCCTGTTACAGTTACAAAGATTGGAAGCAGTTGGTCCGATATACACAAAGTATGTGTAGGTATGCACTGCAAGAAAATTATATACAACTAAAAGATAAGGATCAAAATAAAGGAGTGGCTATGTACATTGACGGAAGCCCAAAAGCGGTAGGGAATATTGCAGGGTTTATAAAAAGTACACGACCAGGGTCAACAAATAAGCAACCCAATTGCATATTCGAGGCACACGATGGAAACCGTGTATTCGTATGTGCGATAAAATCAATAACTGTAGGGGAAGAGTTGCTAATCGATTACAATTTGAATCGCTTAGATACAAACACAATTACTATGGGGGTGGTATGTACTATATAGCTTTTTACCCAATCTCCAATTAATGACTCCAATATACCATTTTATTAATGTACACATCTAAAAATGGTCACAGTTAATCAAACCTGTTAATTAATTAAATATGAATTATTTAATTAATCTTCTACAATCATTTACATATAAATACATTTAATTATTTATTTATATTGTTCATTTTTCTAATTCTTCTAATTTAATTAAATAAATAAGTTTATTTAATTTTTTCCATCTTCCTCTTAATTAAATTAAATAAATTTCATTATTTATTTATATTAATTATCATGATTCTAAATTTGAATTTTTAAATTATAGAATATTCTTCCTCATCTCACATTTAATTAAATATTATAAATATTTAATTAGAAATTTTCCCTATCTCACATTTAATTAAATATTCTAAATATTTAATTAGAAACATTCCTCACCTCACACTTAATTAAATATTATAAATATTTAATTACTTTCCTTTTTCATCTCTCACACATAATTAAATATTAATTATTTAATTATGGAAGCTTCTAAATTTATTGTCACATATAATTAAATAAATTTATTTATTTAATTAGGGATTTATTCTCAACTATCAACTAACTTCTCATGAATTAAGTGCACAAATGGAAACTTTCCTTCATTTTTGAATGGAGAAGGTTGTGTAGGAGGAAACATCTCCCATTATTCTCTCAACCTTCCATCTTTTTCTCAACTTCTCAATCTCTCACCATTCATTTCGACAGGTTTGAATTCAGCCGTTGATATTTGCCAACTAGATTTTTGCCTCCAAAAATCTATAAATACAATACTCTTGTGAGTTGAAAAGGATCCGAGATTTTGTGAATTTAAGCATGATTACTATAGTTGCATTCGAATAAGCATTTAGCATTTCAAGTTCATAGCATAGCATTTCAGTTTTTAACTTCATAGCTTTAATCATTTAGCAAATAAACATGCATTTTGCATAAATCTCATTCTCCTAAGTTGTCATTTCAACAAGTTGTTGCTTACACCAAATGAGTGCCAGTAACTTGCATTGAATCCTTGGAGATAGAGGACAATGGGACGCATTTGAAGGAGTTTTTGTTATTAAGATTTTGTTTTATATTTTTAATTAGTTTCCTTTGATTTAATGTTTCATTGGTGTGTTAGTTTATCTTATTAATTAGTCCACACATATTCTCACACACATTTTTGGTGCCCATCGTGGGGCCTTGCCCCGTTTTTAATCTTTTTATTGTAGATTTTCTGATAGGTGGTGGACTGGAGCTTCGGTTTAGCGCATACGAGCTCTGTTTTGGCGCATACGAGGACTGTTTTAGCACATTGGCTGCCTGTTTTAGTGCATTTGCTAGTTCCTTTAGCGCATTTACTAACTGTTTTAGTGCATCCCCATTTGTTTCTTTAGTGCATTTGTTAACTATTTTAGCACATTTACCAGATATTTTAGCACATATAGGGGGTGTAAAAATAAATCCTGATTCCAATGCCATCCGTGGACAGAGATTTTTCAATTCGATTTTAAAGTAAAATGAAGCAATACTAGGATAGATACTTAAATTTGGAATTAACCAATCCTAGGATAGTCACCAAATGTTATTTTTTCTTGGTTAAAATGAATCCAATGTTTGTTGTGAAGCAACATCTTCACTTAGTGTAGAAAATTGTCATTTGGATTTTAAATTAACCATTTGTTTGTTGTGATTGTTGGGTAATAGGTTTATGCTCTCCCCTTTACTGGGTGACCAAAACACCAGACTTACCTATTTCATTTTATGCAATTCATGCTTTGTTACATCCTTTAGAAGGCCTGCCATAGTGGGAAAATGTACTCACCCTATGGGAACAACCAAAGCCAGGTTTTCCAACCCACTCTAATCAAAAGTGAATTTTGGGGAAACCCATATTCAATGGAAGTGAGTAAGATAACCATCCTCAAAATCTTTGTTCTAAAGATTGGGAGGTCTTCTGAGGGAGTTTATCTATTGCCATGCCGAACAGATACCTTTTCTATGAACCATAGTTTAGAAATCCAACCGAGCTAGTATTTAAACATCATATTAAACACAGTGGAAGGGGAGGGAAGAATCTGCCCCCAAGACACTCACCATATAATTTCCACAGATTGTTTGCTCCAGAGATCGAGAAATCTAACCTTGAGTACGCACCTGGAAAAGACAGAAACATGGGCGCCCTCTAGGGGGTGACACGGTTGTGTGAGTCAACGCAATTTTAAGATGTGGGTTGTGGTTCCTATGATGAACTTTTTGACAAATAAGAGTGAGTCTATTTGAAGTTCCTATTTTGTTCAATACCCGTGAAAATATCAAGAAAATACACTCTTTGTTTAGATTTTAGGATTTGCAAAACAACTATTTTCTATTGTATGTCGTGTTTTTCCAAATTTAAAACAGATAGAGATCATCCAAAAACATCAAACTGTCAAAACATGCTTGTCTCAAAAAAGTAGTTGGATAGTTTAGCGCATCCCTGGTCTGTTTTAGTGCATTTGTTCTCTGTTTCAGGGCATTTATGCTTTGTTTTAGCACATTTGTGCTCTATTTCAGCGCATTCATGCTCTATTTTAGCGCATTTGTGCTTTGTTTCAGTGCATTCATGCTCTGTTTTAGCGCATTTGTGTTCTATTTTAGTGCATGCGTGTAACAGTCTGGCGCATAGGTTGGATATTTTAGCGCATCTTATGAAAATTTTAGCGCATCTATATTCAGAACCTGAGTAATTTTCTAATACCCAAAAATTTGCCATCTCAATCTAGTCTTTTTCTATGCTCAGGGTCTGGAAGTCTACAACTTTTGCCAAGAAGTCCCTAGAGAAGAAGATTAAGAAGCCAAATAAATCTCTCAGTTATAAGAAGTTATTGAAAAAGAGGAAATTTTTATACCAAAGTCAAAAGGTTTTCCTTGAACACAAAACCTTTATTCATCAATATCACGACTTTGTTAGAGGTTTCACTGACGATTATGCTTTAGAACCATTATATTCACGAGATTTCTTTCAAAGAAGAGCCCTTTCTTAAAGGCATAATCACATTGAGCGTATTTGTTCCTCTTTCATTCCCCAACCAAAAATAGTGTACTCTAATCATCCCAATCAATTTTTGCAGTAGAGAGCTTAGGAAACATTAGGCATTTGTCAAAATCCTTATTTTTACAAAACTATGATCAAACCTCACAAAGTGAAAAATCATCTTTATTTTTTATTTTTGGTTTAATTCCCGCAAACAGGATCATCATCCTTTCAATCAAGGAATCATGAGCTAAAGATTAGAAATTTCATGTCATAGAATCTTCATTCTATTCTGACTTGGCTATCCATCAAAATTGCACTATTTCGTTCTTTTGATCAAAGTTAGTAGAAATCTAGAAAAATCTTATGCCTGTTGTCACAAGATCTCAAAAGCACATAGAAGGAGATGAAAGGGAAAGTACAATAAGCAACATGGGTGATAAAATAAATAATAGTGATAGGGAATAAAATCCTTTTCATAATTCTAATACTAATGAGATAATGGAAGAAAAGCTTCAAGAAGCAAAACAGGACCCTCAATTCCATACTCTCATGGAGAGAATTTTAGAAGAAATCAAGGAAAGATATTTCCTTTCTTTAGCTAATCAAGGAGCTAAGTTACCTGCTGATTTCGACATGGAAGGGATTAGAGAAAATCCTGAAGCCCCTCTTAATGATTTTAGTGCTCTTACTCAATAGACAAGAGCCTTGCAAGGGAAAATAAAAGAAATACAAGGGGGCTCAACAAGGAATTGTGTTTTGGATGATATTTTCCCCTATCCATTTGAAATGAGTCCTCAAATGATTCATTTTCCAAAACATTGAGAAATCCCAAAGTTTGATAGGTATAATGGGAAAACGGATCCCATTGATCATGTGAGGGATTTCCAAATTATGATCTTAGAATTCACTCATGAAGATACCTACTTAATGCGACTGTTTACACGAAGTCTGGGTGGCCAATCCATGGAGTGGATTTCCAAGACCACTCCCCCCATCAGAATATTTGAGGAGTTAATAAATAAATTCATATCACAATACTCCTACAATATCTAGCATCAGATAACCATGCTTGACTTATGTAAAGTGAAACAAAAGATTGGGGAATATTTCACCACATTTTTACAAAGGTGGAGAAGGTTGTTTGCCAAATATTCCCGTCCTATTCCTGAAAAGGAAAAGATGGAGATCTTTATCGACAGTCTGAATCAAGAGATGAGTTATAGGCTAAACCTTCATTTTCCTCAATCATTTGAAAAATTTATTGAAAATACAATTACCATTGAAGGTGCCTTGGTCAAGCATGGAGTTTTAAAGCTTGATACAGAAATTCCAAATTCTTACAAGAACAACAACAACAACAACGACAAGTCACGATTTTGGACTCGAAAGAAAAATGTTGTGAATGATGGGGTGGTAGATGCTAACAACGTGAATATAAAGCATATCATTTTCAATGTGTCAAGGGTTCAACATAGCAATAATGCTGGAAATTCTAATAACCAAGGAAATAATTCCAATCAAGGAAATGTGACCAACAATTGTGGTTATAATCTTGGCAATAATCAAAATTCAATCTCAATTTTTCTCAAATCGACAGAATTTTACTCCCTTGGGCCATTCTTTAGAATCCATTCTTAAAGAGCTATTGAATCAAAATGCTATTACATTGCCACCACAAAGAGATTAAGAGCCTCTAGTTAAACCACCATCATGGAATGACTCACACTTTTGTGATTATCATAGATGCAAAGGTCACAAGATAAATAATTGCCAAGGGTTAAAGAATCTTGTTCAGGATTTGATTGATAACTATACCATAAGGGTTGAGGGACATAATGCCAATGATGATCATCAGGCATTCAAGGATCCTCTCCCCAATTATCAAAAAGGGGAATCTTCAGGTGACGAAGGCAAGAATGTGAATCATGTCTGTGACGCCATTATCAATCATATTTATACTGACGATAAGCAAATCAATGCTATCAGAATCAAAGGAAAACAAGAATATCAAGAGGTCAACGCTATGACAAGGGGACAAGCCAAAATCATTATAAAGGGAAGTTCATCTAAGGCAAAAATTCCCGCTCCAAGTCAATATAATTTGGTCGATCAACTACAAAAAACATCAGCCCAAATTTCTATCTTGGAGCTCTTAAAAATATCACCCGCACATAAGGACATTCTGGAAAGGGCACTTGTCAACACAACTGTGTCTCCTAATCTGGATATCAATAAATTTCAAGCCATGGTGGGACACTTTTCCTCATCCACATGTTTATCCTTTATTGAGAAGGATGACTCATCCATGACCCATCCACATAATTCATCACTTTACCTAGATTTTGTGGTTCATAAAGCCCAAATTAGACGTGTCCTAATAGATGGGGGAGCCGGATTAAACATTTGTACTTTGAAATTGGTCCTTGCTTTGGGATATTGAGAAGAATCTATAGATCCATGAAGGAAAATTATGATCAAAGAATACAATGATGAGGAAAGAGCTTCCAAAGGCCTTATCATGTTACCAGTCAGAATGTGACCTGTTCTGAAGAATACCTTTTTCCAGGTTCTAGATCGGGATCTATCCTATAACATACTCTCGGGTCGCCCATGGATCCATGAGATGCAAGCAATTCCATCTACTTATCATCAATGCTTGAAGTTTCCATATGATGGACAAGAAGTAACAATATTGACCGATCACATTATCAGTCAAATTTGTTCTAACCTTAGAGAAACTCAGGACACATTTGTCCCACATAATAGAGAGGCTTTGGCCATTTCTACCTCTAAAAACAATGAGCAAGCAAGATAACTGATAAGTAATTTTGGCACCAAGCTAAAATTAAAAGATAATGGGGTGGGATAATATTCCTTATGTCTCTCTAATCTACCCATGTCTCCAAGTTCTCATGGTCAAACATCAACATCCATACAACAAGCTACAATAGCTTTAACCTCAGGCACACAAGCTTCAGTTCCCATCACCAAGTTTGATGGAAGATTTATTAAAGAAAATGAAATGGAAGATAGAGCTATCCTTGACTGGCTCTATAAAGATGAAGAATAATCAATACAACATGTCAAGTTACCCACATAGCAATATGGAAAAGGTTATACAATAATGCAGAAAATGGGTTATGAAGGTAATGGCCCTGTAGGTAAAAGGAAGGAGGGTATTTTTGAACCTATCTGGTTAAAAACAATGCACCCAAAGGATAAAACTGGGTTAGGATATGGTGAGGACACAACGAAAGAAGTAGTACAAAGAACATTTGTTAAGGAGTTAGCTGAAAAAATTCTTAGAATTCAAGAAGACAATTCTGACATTGACTCCAATGAATATGAATGGGATGACATCTTTGATGATACATTATGGAGAGATCAACAGGTGGATTTCATACAAAACTTCACACCTACATTCATACAAGAGGAAAGCTCAAGGCCTCCGCTTGATTACATTCTACTAAGCTATCATGACTCAAGTGAGGACGATTTGATTCAAAGTGAGATAGATCATCAATAGGAGGATACTAGCATAGATCTTTCCCATAACGAAGGTGATGATAGAATCATGACCCTAACAGATAGTGACCTTACCCAGCCTAATGACCCATTTCCTTTGGTCCATCCCAAACTCATTGATTGAAAACAAATTGCACCAATTGATATCCCAGCTTTTCCCGATGATGAAACCATAATAAAATTTCTTTGTTCATCCAAACCAAAAACAAGTTCCACCAGGGAATCAAAAGATCAAAGTTTCAAATGGGAAAGTGCCAAGTTTCTTAGCTACAAAATTAATAACATAAAATAAATATCTAATGGTGAAAACCTAACAAAGGCAATATTAGATCATGAAAAGAGAAAAATAAAAAGCGTATCTAACGGTGAAAACCTTTCAAAGGAACCAAAAGATGGGAAACTTGACACTCTCCCTGAGCATTATCAGGAAAGGTCTTCTATTTTAATAGAACCAACAATGGAAATCAATTTAGGTATTGTGGAACAACCCAAAGTATTGCAACTTGTTGCATCACTAACAAAAGAGGAAACCACTAGATTCACAAAATTTCTCAAGAACAATCAAATCAATTTTGCATGGTCCTACACAGATATGCCTAATTGGATCCAGATCTCATCATGCATCATCTATCTATCATGCAAGGGGAAAAACTTGTGAATCAAAAACTCATAAAAATGCATCCACATGTTGCATTATTGGTCAAGGACGAGTTAAAGAAGTTGCTAGATGTCAAATTTATTCAGTCTATAGACAATACATAATGGATCTCAAATATCATGCATGTATCAAATCCAGATGGAAGAATCAGAATTTGTACAGATTTTAGGGATTTAAATAAGGCATGCCCTAAAGATGATTTCCCTCCGCCAAACATAGATATGATTGTAGATTTTACTTTTAAACATGCTATGTATTCACTAATGGATAGATTTTTGGGATACAACTAGATAAAAATTGCACCTGAAGATCATGATAAAAGAGAATTCACATGTCCTTGGGGTACATATTGTTGGAATGTAATGTTGTTTGGACTCAAGAATGCAGGAGCTACTTATCAACAGGCAATGACTACCATTTTTCATGACATGATGCACACATTCATGGAGGATTATGTCAATGATATTTTAGCCAAATCACACACAAGAGAAGAACATTTAGATATCTTATCTAAAAAATTTGACAGGATGGAAAAATTCAAAGTGAGACTTAATCCAAAGAAATGTGTCTTCAAGGTAAAATCTGGAAAGCTTCTAGGATATATTGTGTCAAAAAATGGAATTGAAGTGGATCCAGCAAAGGCACAAGCAATTCTTGATATGCCACCACCAAGGAACATTAGTCAATTGCGCTCATTGCAGGGACTGTTGCAATCCATCAGGAGATTCATCTCGCAACTGGCAGATATGAGTTTACCATTCACTCATCTCTTACATAATAATGTTCCATTTAAATGGGAAGTCAGATGTGAAGCAGTTTTTGATCAAATAAAGCATTATCTAAGGATTCCACTAGTGTTGATTCCACCAGTACAAGGTGAACCGCTCATATTGTATATTTCTGCCACGGAAGTGTCTTTGGGAGCATTATTGGCATAATAAGACAACACAGGAAAGCAACGAGCAATATATTAGATCAGTCGATCTTTGACAAGCCATGAACTAAATTAAACCTTCATTAAAAAAGCTTTCTTAGCAATAGTGTTCACTTCTCAAAAATTGCAACACTATATGCTAACTCATACAATAAGGCTTGTGGCTAAAATTGATCCACTAAAATATCTTCTAAGTAAGGCAACCTTAACTGGAAGATTGGCTAAATGGGTCATGATCCTGAGTGAGTTTGACATTCATTATGTGGATCAAAAGGCTATAAAAGGACAATTAATAGAAGATCAGTTGGGAGAGGCACCGATGCAAGTATAACATCCAATACACATTGACTTTCCTACGCTAATGTATTCACAAAAGCCATTAAGCAGCCATGGCCACTCTATTTTGATGGCTCCTACACTCAACATGGATCGGGGGCAAGAATTCTTTTCATCACACCTCAAGGACATACAATTCCAAAATATTATTGGCTAATTTTTCCTTGCACAAATAGCATAGATGAGTATGAGGCACTGCTAATTGGAATGAGAATTGCAGTAGACTGGAAAATCATAGAACTACAAATTTTTGATGATTCACAACTTGTCATAAATCAAATCAATGATGAATATCAAACTAAAGATGACAAGTTAATGCCTTACAAGAAAATGGTGGATGATTTCAAGAAGTACTTTGTTGATATCAAGTTCACATAAATTCTGTGTACTGATAATAGAGCAGCAGATGCCATGGCTACAATTGCATCAATGTTCCAGTTGTCAGAAAACCAAGCACGGTATGATTTCTTGGTGGAACAATTTTTTTCTCCCACCTATGACAATCTGGAAACTAAAATCATTTTTCACCTAACCAGTTATGATTCTCCCTTATATGGCCAAATCTATACTTATCTAAAAGATACTACTTTTCCCCTAGATTTGTCTAGAAATCAAAAAACTAATTTCATACGCCAATCTTCTCGTTACACCTTAATTGTTGATGTCTTGTACCGACGTGGTCTTGATGGTACCCTCCTTCAATGTCTCAAACACGATGAATTAGAAAAGGCCTTACAAGAGGTACATGGTGGTATTTGTGGGACACATTCAAGTGGACTAACCTTAGCAAATAAACTTGTTAGAATGGGTTACTATTGGCTGACCATGGAGAAAGAATCATTCATCTTTGTAAAGAAATGTTCAAAATGTAAAATTCATGGGAATCTCATTCATGCTCCTACTCGGGAATTACAACCCTTCACCACAACATGGATTTTTTCTCAATGGGGATTGGATCTGGTGGGCAAGATACATCCATCATCATCAAATGGACACAAGTTCATTATTACAGCCACTGAGTACTTTACTAAGTGGACTGAAGTTGTTCCCTTAACAACTATTACTGGAAAACAAATTTCCTCTTTCATTTTGAACTATATCATATGTCGGTATGGCATTCCCAACTCCATTATTACAACTAATGGAAGACCTTTTAAAAATCAGGATGTTGATGAACTCTGTGAAATATTTCACATCCAACACAAGTTCTTTGCGCCTTATTATCCATAGGGAAATGGCCAAGCAGAGGCTTCAAACAAAACAATTATGAAGATTTTGAAGAAAACAGTAAATGATGCAGGCCGTGATTGGCATGTCCAATTAAATCCAGCATTATGGGCATATAGAACAAGTATTCATACACCAATAGGTGCTACCCTATATGCCTTGGTTTATGGAGCAGAAGCTATGTTGCCTTTAGAAGTTGAGATCCCCTCACTTCAAGTATCACTGAAAGGGCTAATAAATGATGAGGATTATAGAGAATCAAGGTTGCAAGAGTTGGAACTACTGGATGAATGGTGTCAAAATGTAGCTAATCATTTAAAGGGATATCAACAAGTTATGTCCCGCAACTACAATCATAAAGTCAAACCATGAGCTTTTCAAGTGGGTGACTTAGTTCTCAAAGAAAACCCTCGTAATCAACAGGATCGAGAAAAGAAAGGAAAGTTCGAGCCTAATTGGTTGGGCACGTTTGTTATCATTGCAGCATATGGATCTGGGGAATATGAGTTGTCAACATTAGAAGGGGACCTGTTTGAAGATCCAACCAATAGCATCCACCTGAAGAAATTTTATGCCTGAAAAATATCAAAAATAGTATAAAAAGTCATGGAAAAATATCAAAAACAATATAAAAAGTAATGAAAAAATTCATAAAAACTGGAAAAATGTGTCATTAGGGTGAAAATTTGGCAAACATGCATCTTTTGACATAGCAAAAATACAAAAAAAATCAAAAAGAGAAAAATACAAAAAAATAAAAAAATCGGAAAAAGTATAATAAAAGCAAATGGTGAAAACCTAGAAAACAGGCACTCTTTGTGATTTGTTTGGCTCTCTCATCTATTAGGATACATCTTTCATATCAATATTTCATAGGCATCACATACATGCCTAACCATCACATCGGCATCTTACGTCCCAACATTTCCTTGAAATGACAAGGATTTCATCATGGCTTGATGATTAATGTTATCCTTAGTAGTAGTTGTGTCTAAACAGGAGTCAGAGTGCAGGATCGTTGGGGTCAATTTTCTTCTTGGGAATTTTTGGTAGACAAATGGCAACATGTGTCAAGTATTAGAATATCAGAAACAACAACTTATCCATTCAAAACTGGGTCTAAATGACTATTTGACAGAAAATTGAAACAAATTGGATGATCTTAATCTGAATTAAATGAATGAAAAACTTAGGGCATAAGTTAATTTTTTGTTTTAACATTTGATGATATCATATTTTTGGAGTGGTTCAATGATGTACGGAACTAGAATCACAAGGAAGGAGTATGATTTTTCTTGGTTGCTGTCTATAAGGTAATCACTAGTATTGTGCAAATTTGTCATAGGACATGCTCTACAACGTATAATTGATGACATTTCAGAATTTTCATAGGAAAATGGTTAACTTTTGTCTATTTATGCAAACAATACTCAGATCATCTTGCTTCAATTATACCTCAATGCTTGTATTAACTTGCTACATCAAACATCATGGAAGCAGTACTCAGGTCATCATTGCTACTAATATCCACTTTGATGCTTATACTAACTTTCAACATATCAAAAGGCTCAATTATTAAAATTACATGCGAAATTGGCTCATGGAATGACAAACAGGAGAATAGTTCATTTTTGCATTCTAGGTTTGCATGATTCATTTAGATTTGTATTTTTGGGACTGAATGATAGATTTTTGGAGGTTTGGAATACTTCATATATCTTTCAAGACATCAATTGAGTACAATGGACATTTATTACATCTCATTTCATTATCATCTTTCATATCTCATTCTTCATTTAGGTTATCATTATCATTTCATTTGCATTTATCATATTTCCATTATCACATCATTTGTATCATTATTCATCATTATCATTATTAGGTCTCATTCATTTTATCATAATCATTATCCATATTAGATTGCATCGCATCATTTTACACATCATTTACATATCATGTGCATATCATTCATTATTGCATATCACTGGTTAATCATTCATCTCATCATTTATATTTCACCTCATTTGCACATCATTTCCATGATCATTCATTTAACATCATTTTCATAATCATACATGGTCAAAAGAAGGATACATCCATTACATTCATTACATACATCATAAAGGAAAATTATTCACATGCATCATCTCATCATGTTAAAATTCATCATAGGATCATCCAATCATGAAGCATATTCATCAAATCATCATTTACATTATAAAATTTGCATCACCATCCTATAAACATATATTTGTAGTAAATTAATGCATCATCATAGATCATATCAAAGTGCATATGTCATCATCCATAAGCATGCATAATCATAAACCATGTAGCATATAGAAGAAAAAATGCATACATAAATCAATGACACATCCATATCAAATCACCACTGCATATCATAATCTCATCAAAATAAATGTCCATGTGTACAAATATATCAAATTTTTGAACAAGATATATGTAAAATACAATGGCAAGATGTATCCATAATCATCATTGAGGGGTATCTGGATGTGGAGCATGACTACTTCTTCCTCTGGAGGTGGTAGGTCTCGATGGGTCTCTGTTTCCAGAAGCACCAATATCTCATCTGACAGGTTGTCCCACACTCCTGGTGGCACTCCTAGTGTGACTGCGTGAATGGGTCCATGAACGAGTGCCTGATAGTGTATAGGCTATCCTCTGCTCACCAGGTACTGCCTCAAAATATCTCATTCAATAATACTTTGCCTAACGAGCATTCTCCAGTCCCTCTACCACAACCTCTCCAATGGAGGTGCTCTCAACTGACCTCAAGAGTCTCTCTGCTACTCCCTCTACCTAAATACACCACTCTCTGAAGTTGTCTTGCTTAGCTATAAGCTGAGCTACCTGTGGGTCAGGAGGTGGTGACTATGCAATTTGTGCCTATAACTGGCTAATGGTGACCTGTGCCTATGCTAGCTGACTCCAAAGAGTTTGAACCTATACTTGCAGACTGTCCATATATCCCTGTGACGGAGCTCTGATAGTAATACATGGAGCCAAAGTACTCAGCTGGTCCACCAATCTAGTTGTGTGAGGCCTTGTCCTGAAGGGAACATCAAAGAAAAATATATTTCTACCACCCCCACCACCTCTATCATCCCCATCATCATCACTGTCATCAGAGCTATCTGAATCATCCTCCTTATCATCCACATCCATAGCCACCCCACCTATATCCTCTGCTCCATGTGGCTACTCTGCATGTGCCTGTCCCTATGCCTATCCTTGTGCTTCGGCCTCTGCCTGTGCCTATGGCTGCTGTCGTGCCCATCATATAATTGGTCCACCTAATAGTAAGGCAACTCTATGTCATCCTCATCCCATGCCTCGCAATCAAGATACGGTCTCCAAATGACTGTATCCATATCATCCAACATCCGTCGCCAGTACTCTAACTTTCCCAGCACTAGCTAAACAAGGGGACCTATGTACGCATATACATACAGATAGCCCAGTGGGCAATCTCTCTGAAAAATAGGGCGAGTGATGGAAATGTGCTCCCATGCCCAAATCTAAAGAAGAGTAACTCCAAATGAGATACTCTTCCTATCTGTATATACCACCTGATGAAGATTGTGGTATAGATAGGCAAGCATGCATCATCCCCGTGCATATCCGGTTTGGTGGAGGAGCATGTCCTCCAGAATCCAACCCCAGCCTACTGATAGTCCCTTTGACCTACAATCAGGACAAAGGAAGCCACTAATGAAACTTGCTAGAAATGATGGAAGTGGGGCATAAATCTGAAGTATGTCTCTCCATGCAACCTCCTATCCACCAACATGAGGATCCTAGAAGACTCTTCGTAAGGCACTTCAAACTCTGTAAGACCTAGCGGGGTAACCCTTTAGCAACATCTAAAAATCTAGACATACAAGTAACATGATATTGCTTAACAGATAATGCTTTCACAGAATTGTTGAGAAACCTAAAATATCACTCAACATTGGCAAGATATTGAATGAATTTGATCAACCAGCATGGAGAACATGACAAACATAACTCAGCAAAACAGATTTGAAATAGTTTTTGATTTAAAGAGTTGGGACCAAATTGAAAATAGCAAAAACATGATAATGGACCAGTGCCATAAAAATGGGCTATGGAGTCAAATAACTAGCATTCATCTTTCAGTGTTGAACATGCTCTGAAGGTATTTACAAATTTGGTCACATTATGACAATCAGACCACTCAAGCTTTCTTTGATAATTCTTCTTATGAATCCACCTGAAACATAACACTCTTGTCACATTTGTCAAAGCAATTACACTATCCCTAAACAATAGGCAATAATAAAAGCAGCTTGTGCTTTATTAAAGCAATTAAATCATTCACAGAACATAAGGCAATAATAGATGTAACTCAATTGTAGAAAATGTGCATGAACAGACTCAAATAATTTTATTATTGAATCCAAAATAGCATTACAGTTTAGCCATGGAGACAATTATCAGCTAAAATAAATGTAACAGAATAATTCAGAACACACATTTTCAGATTAAATGACTAACAGTCATATTTCCCCCTAGCTTTAAAATCTACCCATAGCTTCTACCTGACTTACAGAGCTTTCAGAAATTTTGGAACTCCTTTTACAATGAGAGAAAAGAGAAGAAATAGAAAATAGAAGAAACCAAGAGCAGCCCTAAAACTGATCTGCAAATGCCATCTGGAAGCTCCATTCCCATTGATCAACAAACTGAAAAGAATCTCTCTTCTCTCTTCCAACAAACTCATTTTCTCAAAACTGCCTTTGCTCATAATTGCTTTGAAATAGAAAATCTGCCCATGTGGAGAATTTCATCATTTCACCCAACTACTGGAAAAAACCTCTAAAACACTCTTATTTTTGTTCTCCAGTGAAAGCATTTTACATTGCCTTTGATATCTGTTCAATTTATAATGTTGCAGTTTTGTTTTCCTCCATTTATTAAAGTTTGATAACTATAATATTTTTGCTCTTTAATTTGTTGCACTTTAAATCCTAGCATACATTGACCTTTTAATTATAAAATGAAAATTAAATTCATTTTACCCATATCCTCTTACATTATATTCCCCAACAAAGAGAATGTTTGCTCACAAAGTGAATATTAAAAATCTCCGTCATAAAATTTCACGTGCATATATGTAAACTATATTTGGGATTAAAATTTAACCCAACCCACAAATATTTACCTGGACAAATACCATGTTTACCCATGCTCCATTTACTTCACTGTCCACTTTCACATTTTTAACATTCCACCATTCTCCAACAAAGAGAATATTACATGCAAACATTTAAAAATTTGTGCCTGGGTGAATAAAATATTTAACCATATTTCATGTGCCACGAAGTATTTTACATCATTTAAAATATTAGCCTTCCAAATACTCACCACTGGGCACTTTGATTTTCATATTGAAAACCAAGCTTTTTTTCTTGGGCAACATTTCAACTTTACATGTTTGGCCATTTAAAATTTGATATGGGCCCACCCTCCTTTCATTTAAAAAAAATAGATAACTTTTGAAGAATTAAAATCTTTCTCCACTCGTTCATTCTCTCACATCTCACAGAATTTTACATGACATCACCAATAGTATTGTGAGGCATGCAAGGTTTGCCCTAATCTCCTCTTTGCACTGTTGATTCATCTATGTGCTTTACGTTTGCCCTAAAGCTTATACTCTTCATTTTCTTGAGCATTCCTCCCCTTAATTGGCGTGCAGCCTGCAATGGAATTTCCTGTGATCATATTTGTTGAGGAATTCAGTCAAACAAATCAATGTGCCAACCTTTGTTGCTTTGTTGAATGTCCATTCCCCAGCAGTCCATCGAGTCCCTTGTGTTGCTTCTTGCAGTAGGAGCACTGGCAACCCCTCATGCTTTGATGGATCTTCATACCCTGTGCTCCAGGTTGCGCCCCTCTCTGCTCTATTTTTATGCCTACGTGCCTTGATAGATGCCTATACCCCTACTACAGGCCACAAACATTTAAACTCTTCATACGAAGGAAATAAATAAAAATTCCTCCATCCTTCACATGGCGTGAGCCTTTTCAAAAAATTCACTTTGTGCACGTCCTGCAATGGTGCACCATGAGACCACATTCTTTCCAGGCACTTTGTATTTTATTTGCTCATTATGCCTGGTGCGCAGTAGCATCGAGCCTCCACAACCGCCAAATGCATTTTCCAAAATTTAATGTAGCCACTCTCAACAAATCTATCTAGTGCGTAGCATGTATTGTGGCGCCTCCCCATACTACTTTACTTTGCAGTGGATCGGCCTCTATGTAGCCAACATGGGCATTCTATAACTCATAGTCTACGCATTCTCCCCCATTCTTCATGCTTTTTCCTTTCAGAATGTTGGCAGCACCTTTTCAATCCCATTTTGTGCTTATCAAGCAATTATAGCGTTCCATGAGATTGCATTGTTTTTTTTTTTATGCTTTGATGGATTTCCCATACCCCTGCTCCTCCTCTTGCGCTGCCACAGTGGTGTATTTCCCTGTCAGTGCCATGGTGATTCCCCTCATCGCACAAGCTGCAAATCGATTCCATTTATGTCAAGCCATACAAAATATTTGATGAGTTTCACTCATCTTTAAAAATATACCCCTACCCGATTTGATGCACTCATAGCCGCATTAATGTGTTTTTGTAGAAACAAAGTAGTTTTCCATGCCTCGATCAACACTATCAATCTTTCTCACTTGCATTCGCAATGATGATGTTCCATAAAATCACATTCAACCATGGAGAGGTTCCTTGGATAAGTGTGTGTGCCTTATGTTGGCTGGAACTTCCTTTTGAATCCCTCTCTCACCGAGTATATTAGCTGTATTTTGAAGCATCTAATACAATATAATCCACCTTTCAGAAAGAGTCTCCATGGATGAATTGAAAAATCATGTGTGATGACTGCTCCATCTGTCCAGTGAGACCACACTCACTCATTCTCTAATCATCATGCCATTTGCATTTGCTCTGTGGAGCAATGATACTGAAGCACCTCACACAATTTGTACCAATGAACTTAGCACCATCACCTAATTCATAAGGATTTGTAGCATTATCACATGTTTGGTAGAGAGGATTACTCAAAAGGTGAAGGTTGAAAACATGACTCTCCATCCTTATCCCTAGTTGGAACTCATTCAATCTTCACATTGGACTATACCTTCACCTGCTCATGGCTTAATAATCCCCATTTATGATCCTTCTTATTGACACATTTCTTAATGAAAATTGGTACTACCTTGACAATCCTAATTTGAAATTATAATGCTTGAACACCCATTCTTCTATCTCATAAAATATTTAGCCGGTTTATTCACCCTATCAAAGCACTTGAGCAATACTATCCTGAAAGAAAAACCTCCTGAAAAGATGGTGATTCTTCTCATCATGCAAAAATCCATATATCAAGCAGTATAATTTTAATTACTTCCCATCATATACCCAACATTGTATTCTTGAACAGGCTGCAATGCAATACTTGCAACCTCATAACTATGCAAAGCATGTCGGGTCCCCATGTGGGCCCGACTAAAAAAAATTCGTTTCCAAATAAATATTATGATCAATTGACCTGACATAGCATTTAAATGAATTTGGAGTTGAAAAATGAACTGGGTTGCAATTAGAAACTTTTTTCAGGCACTTTTGCAGAATAGTGAAAACATGCCAAGTGGCCTCTGGAATCAGCTTGGGAAACTGGTCAAATGACCTCCAGGAGACATCAAGACTTGCAAGCATGTAGAAATTTGATCCAAGAGTGCAATATAGCAAATGGATTGAAAAAATGAGTCACAAGGTTAAAAACATTAATCCGCAAAATTGCTTAGTTGAACTTTCTGAAACAACATATTCATAATCAACTAAAAGTGATCCAATTGCCATTTTGCAAAAATAGCAAATCAACTCTTGACAAGTTTCCACTGGACACAGTAGATCATTTAGGTACCCTAAGAAAGTGTGCAAAAGGAATTTTCTTGAACCATCACTAATCAAAAGATATTGACGCTCAGAGTTGACCTTTCTGAAATGTTGTCAGGAATGCAGATGCAAAATTGAACAAATTGCATTTGGTTTTGATCTGCTAAAAATAGTAAATGGGGTCATGAGGCTTTGAAAACTGACATGTGAGATCATCTTGGTTTGGAGAATGTAGAACAGCATTCGTTCTTTCATGGCAGTCGACTGGTTGCAAAATGCAAGCTCAAACAGGATGCAACTTTGCAAATCTGAACGTTTACAAACAACAGAAAAGTGTCAAAACCCTCCAGCTTGACTTTTTGAAACCCTGACAAAGAACATTGTGGGAAGCTGAAAATTGGCATGCATGTTCACATATATCATTTGAATATGTCCGCAAATGGGTTTTTCACAAAAATCAACAGGCTTCAAATTCTGACACTCCAAACTAGGTCAGTAAGGTAGATTTGTCAGGTGCACTTTTGAAAGTGCAGAGGCAAAATTTGAAATAGGCATCTCAAATTTCCAAAATTTTAGAGTGCCATCAGTGGCTCCGACTTAGGATGTATGCCCCCCGTGGGCATAGCAAGATTCCCATATCTCTATAGAGTAGACCAAAAGCTGAGTCCATTAGGTGCTCAAACTGCTTCTTTATTCAATTTTCTTTTTCAACTTCATCCGATGACCCCAGGCCACCAAATGAAAAATGGGGATCAAAATTTTCCTCTGTCAAACACCAATTTGTAAAAAAAATTCATCTCCCTCAACTCATGCTTAACTCTGTCAAACCATAACAACACCTTGTGACTGCATCTATGCAAACATAAGCATTAGGCTACATCTATGCAAGTTAAAACTTGCTCTGTGTTTAAATTTGTCATCACATGTCAATTGAATTATATAGGCCACATCACTGTCCATCATTTCATTTTCTGATTTCATATCAAACAACAACACTTGAAACTGGTGATCAAGATCACATGAAAATATGGTCCTATCACATTCACTAACCCCTTCATCACGATCAAGTTCAAAGGAGATGTCATGGTTGAAAAACAACATGAAATCATCATGTCTGTCGAGTGAAAATTGCTCATACATTTGTATCTCCTCCAACTAAAATACATCACAAGTCGGCTTGTCCTCATCCAAACACCATAGCCAAAACACATCATCATGTGTTTCAAGATTCTGAAAATCAGGCTTATCAACACCTAAAGTATTTTCATCTTCATTCAAATCATGAAATTCAACAAAAATAGCAACCTCCAATGCACGAGAAGTGTTCTCTATCTCAGGTTCACACATGTTGTGAAATTCATTCTTCAAATCATCATGCAATTCCATATAGGATGCTTCAGACACACATTCAGACCATTCAAAATTTGACCCTAAATCAAGGTCTTCACATTGATTCTTCACAACATGTTCAATGCTATCATTTTAAGGAGTAATAGGGTCAGCAAAGAAACTTTCATGTGCACTTTCATCTGATAGGCATACTAACCCTTGTACAAGAGACTCATTGTTATCTGAAAATTGTTCATTAGTAATGAAATTAATACCTTCATTCTCTTTCTCACCGATGCATTCCTTATTCAAAGGAAACATATCTATTTGAAAACTGTGAAGAAGAGAGAGATCATCAAAGCAAGATCCACATTCAACTTCATATTGACTAACCTCACATCCATTATCATTTGGATAATTTGGTTTCTCCACACATTGATCAAAAGATCTTGCAATTTCAATACAATCTGAAAGTTCATCAAATTGTTTCACATTATCAATGGGTAATAATGTTGATTCTAGATCGATGTGATTGTCACTATGCACAACTTGATCATTCAAAACCAAAATCCTCCCTTCATTAGTGTGCACTTCATCATTCTTTTCATGTGCGAATGACATTTTCATTTTTGTTTCATATAAACAATCATGGACAACAAAGATATAAATAGGTTCATCAATATCCTTATCACTTATAGCAGTACTATGCTCATGATTAGAAAATTGAACACATATATGATCATCCTCAGATTCTTCATTACCTGACAGAATCAACAGGCTCCAATGATGTCAAACTTGAACTACATTCCAAGTTTGTCTCAAGTGTAAATGGATCATTCACTTGTGAATAAGTGACCTCATCAGTATCCATATCACTATATCCTTTGTGTGAAGAACATACCTCTAAGTCATTCTCATAAGAGCTTTCAAATCATCAGAATAACAATCAGTTGAGTTTTCACCATCATCCTTATCACAAAAAGACTCACCACTACATAAGCCATTTTCAAAATCTTCAGAGTGAGTGCTTGAACTTTCATCTTCAATGTCTTCTTCACTAACTTGAGAAGGAATGTCATCAGCAAGTGTATCATCTTTACTAACCGAAACATGACATGGAATGATGTCTTTCGTCTCTTCTATTTCTTCATCATTCAAGGTATTACAAGAAAAAATTCATACATATTTTTATGCTCATCATACCATGTATCTCCCTCTTCATCACTATTCCAAGGATCTACACATGTGCTGATTGTAAGCTGATTACAATTAATGTCCTCATTCATACAACATATATTTTCATTTTTTGATACACTCTTTTCATTCTTGTGTATCATGTTCTGATTTTCTTGAATAAGACAGCTACTACCTTCATTTAGAGACACTACATTTTGATGATGTTTAACATGAAGTTCATTAGGATCTGGAGATCGTGATGATGGAGAAATTGGAGCAACAACATCACTACCCTCTTTAAAATCACTTTTATTAACTAATCCATGAGTTCTATTTTCCTGAGGTGTGTGAGAATGATCAACACTCACGACCCTATTTCCTTTCATCATTGAGTATCTCAAATTATTCTCAATGTCTATAGCCATCTGAACTGCTTGGTGCAGGGTTGTAGGCTCTTTATCCCTCAACAAATAACTTATCTTTTTGTCAAATGCTCCTAAATATATGACCAAACATTCGGCATCATTTGGCATTATGTGTTCAGGTATCTTTCTTATGATCATTGAAAACCCGAGATTAAAAGATGGGACTAATCCATATTTTCCTTTCTCCATGTTCATGAACCTTTTCCTTATCAAAATAGGGTTAATCCTTTCACCAAACTGCTCCAGGAACACTATTTTGAACTCTTCCCATGAAGGAATGGAAGATGCTGGTAAATAAGAGAACCACTCTCTTGCATCTCCTCTCAAGGACTGAAAAAATAACCTCATGATCATATCCTCGTGATCAATCTCATAATCATCCATCACATTACTGAACTCTTGCAGATGTTTATTTGCTGATTCAAACCTATCACCAATGAACCTTTGTAACTTATTTCTGACTTTAGCTAGAATGTCATTTGGGTAACCACTAAGGCTACTGAAATTGATAGCTCTGTACCTTCCAGTTTTGAAACCTATGTGACAATCTGACTGGGACTGATCACAAACCATAGTTCCAACTGGAACCATACTAGGGTGCATGTATTGAGGCATCTAGATATGCCTTTTTCAAATTTCACATATCAACTCTACAGTTGATCATTCATTGCCCTATTTCTATCTTTCACAATGATCTTAGAATACCATAATGCATAATTCAAATGCATTTACACATTTAAGATCTATTTATTGGGAAAATTTCAAGAACAAGCATACTTTTCCAACAAAATACATAAGCTGCAAATTACAGTTCAGAAGTATGCAAACTCAATTCGACTATCACTTTCCCTTTCTTAGTGCTAATCACTCAATAGGGAACCAAATTTTGTCCTAAGATGTTCAAGTGTGGTTTTCATATAAAATTTTCTTGAAAACCAAGAGTGAAGAATACCTAGAAATTTTGTAGCTGCTGCAAGTTGTCTTCCTGATTGGTAATATTTGTAGATCTAGAACTTTCTTCAAATTTTAATAGGTTCTATTAACAGAGTCGCCACCTCCTTTCAAAGAGGATTGAACTTCAAACATTATGAAGCTCTTTCACATGTAAATTTTTTTCTGAGTTCCTTCCACCAACAGAGCACCACAGATCATGTAATCTTTAGCTTCACTACAACAAAACCTTCTCCAGGGTTGAAATCCTTCTATACTTGAACTAAATTTAGAATGGAAAATCATTTAACTCTATGCAATGACTCTTAAGGCTAGATTCTGCAATAAGAATTTTCTCAAATTCTCCCTAGCGGAGTCGCATTCTGTTGGTGTTTTAAATTTCCAACTAGGCTTTAAAACTCTTTAGGAGGTAGCCAACCTCTATATTAAAGAACCACAAAGGCTAGTGGCCAACTGATAGGAAATGGAATGGATACACATTTCCCCTGCACTTCAAACTCTGTAAGACCTAGCGGGGTAACCCTTTAGCAACATCTAAAAATCTAGGCATACAAGTAACATGATATTGCTTAACAAATAATTCTCTCACAGAATTGCTGAGAAACCTAAAATATCACTCAACATTGGAAAGATATTGAATTAATTTCATCAACCAACATGGAGAACATGACAAACATAACTCAACAAAAAAAATTTAAAATAATTTTTTATTTAAAGAGTTTGGACCAAATTGAAAACAACAAAGACATGATAATGGACCAGTGCCATAAAAATGGGCTATGGAGTCATATAACTAGCATTCATCTTTCAGTATTGATCATGCTCTGAAGGTCTTTCCAAATGCTGTCACATTGTGACAACCAGACCACTCAAGCTTTCTCTAATAATTCTTCTCATGAATCCACCTGAAACATAACAGTGTTGTCACATTTGTCAAAGAAATTACACTATCCTTGAACAATAGGCAATAATAAAAGCAGCTTGTGCTTTATTAAAGCAATTACATAATTCATAGAATAGAAGACAACAACAGATGTAACTCAAATGCAGCAAATGTGGATGAACAGACTTAGATAATTTTATTATTGAATCCAAAATAGCATTACAATTCAGCCATGGAGACAATTATCAACTAAAATAAACATAATAAAATAATTCATAACACACACTTTCGGATTAAATGACTAAAAGTCATATTTCCCCCTAGCTTTACAATCTACCCATAGCTTATGCCAAACCTGCAAAGATTTCAGAAATTTTGGAACCCCTTTTACAATGAGAGAAAAGAGAAGAAATAGAAAATAGAAGAAACCAAGAGCAGCCCTAAAATTGATCTGCAAATGCGATATGGAAGCTCCATTCCCGTTGATCAACAAACATAAAAGAATGTCTCTTCTCTCTTCCAACAAACTCATTTTCTCAAAATTTCCTTTGCTCATCATTGCTTTGAAACATAAAATCTACCCATGTGGATAATTTCATCATTTCACCCAACTACTGGAAAAAACCTCTGAAAAACTCTTACTTTTGTTCTCCAGTGAAAGCATTTTACCTTGCCTTTGATTTATGTTCACTTTATAATGTTGCAGTTTTGTTTTCCTCCATATATTAAAGTTTTGATAACTTTAATATTTCTTCTCTTTAATTTGTTGCACTTTAAATCCCAGCACACATAGAACTTTTAATTATAAAATGAATATTAAATTCATTTTACCCATATCCTCTTACATTTTATTCCCCAACAAAGAGAATGTTTGCTCACAAAGTGAATATTAAAAATCTCCTTCATAAAATTTCACGTGCATATATCTAAACTGTATTTGGGATTAAAATTTAACCCAACCCACAAATATTTACGTGGACAAATACCATGTTTACCCATGCTCCATTTACTTCACTGTCCACTTTCACATTTTTAACATTCCACCATTCTCCAGCAAAGAGAATATTACGTGCAAACATTTAAAAATATTGTGCCTGGGTGAATAAAATATTTAACCATATTTCATGTGCCACGAAGTACTTCACATCATTTAAAATATTAGCCTTCCAAATACTCACCACTGGGCACTTTGATTTTCATATTGAAAACCAAGCTTTTTTTCTCGGGCAACATTTTAACTTTACATGTTTGGCCATTTAAAATTTGATATGGGCCCACCCTCCTTTCATTTAAAAAAAAAAAAATTGAAAAATTAAAAGGTTTCTCCACTGGTGCATTCTCGCACATCTCGCGGCATTTTACATGACATCACCAATAGTATTGTGAGGCATGCGAGGTTTTCCCTAATCTCCTCTTTGCACTGTTGATTCATATCTATGCCCTTTGTTTGCCCTAAAACTTATCCTCTTCATTTGCTCAAGCATTCCTCCTCTTACTTGGTGCGCAGCCTACAATGGCATTTCCTATGATCATATTTGTTGAGGCATTCAATCAAACAAATCAATGTGCCAACCTATGTTTCTTTGTTGAATGTCCATTCCCCAGCAGTCCATCAAGCCCCTTGTGTTGCTTCTTGCAGAAGGCCCACTGGCAGCCCCTCATGCTTTGATGGATCTTCATACCTTATGCTCTAGTTCATGCCCCTCTCTGCTCTATTTTGCTTCTTGTGTGCCTCGATAGATGACTGTACCCCTACCACAGGCCGTGCGCATTTAAACTCTTCATACGAGGGAAATAAACAAAATTCCTCCATCCTTCACATGGTGCGAGCCTTTTCAAAAAATTCACTTAGTGCACATCCTACAGTGGCGCACCATGAGACCACATTCATTCAAGACACTTTGTCTTTTCTTTGCTCATTATGCCTAGTGCACAGTAGCATTGAACCTCCACAGCCGCCAAATGCATTTGCAAAAATTTTATGCAGCCACTCTCAATAAATCTATCTAGTGTGTAGCATTTATGGTGGCGCCTTCCCATACTGTTTTACTTTATAGTGGATCAGTCTCTATGCCGCCAGTGTGGGCTTTCTATAACTCGCAGTCTACGCACTCTCCCCCATTCTTCATGATTTTTCCTTTCAAAATGTTGGTCGTGCCTTTTCAATCCCATTTTGTGCTTATCAAGCAATTATAGCGTTCCATGAGATTGCATTGTTTTTTTTTATGCTTTGATGTTTTTCCCATACCCCTACTCCTCCTCTTGCATCACTACAGTGGTGCCCTGTCAGTGCCATGGTGATTCCCCTCATGGAACAAGCTACAATCGATTCCATTTATGCTGAGCCATACAAAATATTTGATGAGTTTCACTCATCTTTCAAAATATACCCCCACCCGATTCATTGCACTCACAGCCACATTAATGTGTTTTTGCAGCAAACAAACTGTTTGTCCATGCCTCCATCAACACTATCGAGCTTTCTCACTTGCATTCGCAATGATGATGTTCCATAAAATCACATTCAGTCATGGAGAGGTTCCCTGGATAAGTGTGTGCGCCTTATGTTGGCTGGTGCTTCCTTTTGAATCCCTCTCTCACCGAGTATATTGGTTGTGTTTTGAAGCATTTGATAAAATATAATCCACCTTTCAGAAAGAGTCTCCATGGATGAATTGAAAAGTCATGTGTGATGACTGATCCATCTGTCCAGTGAGACCACACTCACTCATTCTCCAATCATCGTGCCATTTGCATTTTCTCTGTGGAGCAATGATACTGAAGCACCTCACATAATTTGTAGCAATGAACTTGGCACCATCACCTAATTCATAAGGATTTGTAGCATTCTCACATTTATGGTAGAGAGGATTACTCAAAAGGTGCAGGATGAAAACATGACTCTCCATCCTTATCCCTAGTTGGAACTCATTCAATCTTCACATTGGACTATACCTTCACCTGCTTATGACTTAATAATCCCCATTTATGATCCTTCTTATTGACACCTTTCTTGATGAAAATTGGTACTACCTTGACAATCTTGATTTGAAATTATAATGCTTGCACACCCATTCTTCTATCTCCTAAAACATTTAGTGGGTTTATTCACCCTATCAAAGCACTTGAGCAATATTATCCTGAAAGAAAAACCTCCTAAAAAGATGGTGATTCTTCTCATCATGCAAAAATCCATATATCAAGCAGTATAATTTTAATTACTTGCCCTCATATACCCAACATTGTATTCTTGAACACAACTCATAACTATGCAAAGCATGTCGGGTCCCCATGTGGGCCTGACTAAAAAAAAAATCGTTTGAAAACAAACATTATGCTCAATTGACCTGACATAGCATCCGAATGAATTTGGAGTTGAAAAATGAACTGCGTTGCAATTAGAAACTATTTTTGGGCACTTTTGCAGAATGTTCAAAAATGCCAACATGGCTTTGGAATTGTCTTGGGAAACTGGTTAAACGACCTCCGGCAGACATCAAGACTTGCAAGAATGTAGACATTTGTTCCAAGAGTGCAGTACATCAAATAGATTGACAAAAGGAGTCACAAGGTTAAAAACATTAATCCGCAAAATTGATTAGTTGAACTTTCTGAAACAACAGCCTGTTCAGAATCAACTAAAAGTGATCCAATTACCATGTTGCAAAAATAGCAAATCAACTCCTGACGAGTTGCCACTAGACACAGTAGATCATTTAGGTACCCTGAGCATGTGTATAGAAGGAATTTTCTTTAACCATCACCAATCAAAATATATTGACGCTCAGAGTTGACCTCTCTGAAATGTTGTCAGGAATGCAGAGGCAAAACTGAACAAACTGCATTTGGTTTTGATCTACTAAAAATAGTAAATGAGGTCATGAGGCTTTGAAAAATGACATGTGAGTTCATCTTGGTATGAATAATGCAAAACAACTTTTTTTCTATCATGACAGTCAATTGGTTGCAAAATGCAAGGTCAAACAGGATGCAACTTTACAAAACTGAACGTTTGCAAACAACAGAAAAGTATCAAAACCTCCAGCTTCACTTTTTGAAACCCTAAAAAAACTCATCGTGGGAAGATGAAAATTGACATGCATGTTCAAATATATCAATTGAATATGTATGCAAATGGGTTCTGCACAAAAATCAACAGGCTTCAAATTTTGACCCTCCAAACTAGGTTAGTCAAGTAGATTTGTCAGGTGTACTTCTGAAAGTGCAGAGGCAAAATTTTGAAATAGGCATCTCAAATTTTCAAAATTTGGGAGTGCCATCAATCACCAACAACTGGGATGCTTAGAATCATGTACACATCCTCAGGTGTCACAGTAATCTCTCCAGTCGGCAAGTGAAAGGTATTATGCTCATTGTGCCATCTCTCAGCTAATGTGGTCAACAGTGCCCACTTGACCCTATACTGTGGGATCCTAAGGAGGGAAACCAACCCACATCTAACGATCACCCCTATCTCTAGCTGAGATAATCTGGGAATCATGTCCCATGTCCGGGGAAATCTCACTCTAATCTGGAGGATATTAAAATCCTCCTATAAACATCAAGCACGTCAAAGATCAAGTCATCGGGAAAGATTATCAAAAGAAAGCATCATGAAAATCATATCAAATCAAGTGAATTATATCAACATCATCAATCTATCATCACTATTTTTTTTTCAATCAGGAAAGAAAATTTATCAAATCATTTACTATTTTTTCTTCAAGCGGGAAGGAAAATTTATCATTTCCTACTATTTGTTTTTCATTCAAACATGGAAACAAATTTAACAGCCAATTGGCTCAACATCATCATCATTACTATTTGTTCTTCAAGCATGAAGACAAATTTATCAAATTGTTACCAAAATCAAGCTAATCTATCCCTGGTGTTATTCAAAATCATCAAATCAGTTGTCTAATATAGCAACGATCATCAAGCCAGCACCAAATCAATCTCAAAAATTCTAAATCGAAAAAATTTCATGGATGCACTAAAAAAGAGGTTAAATGCGCTAATTCATTGATGTGCTAATCTATCAAGGGCATGTGCTAATCTACTTAGTGCATGCACTATTTGAGCATCGTATGTGCTATTCTATCAGCTCTTATGCGCCATTCTGGGAAATGCGCTAATCTATTTACCAATGCGCTAATCTATTCGCCTATGCACTAAAACAATTTTTCGATACACAAGGTTGGATGTGCTAAACTCCCTAATCTATGCACTAAACTAAATCTTGCATGTGCTAAAACAGAATCCTATGCGCTAAAGCAGAAATTCAAAAATAGAAAAAAATGAAAAAATCATCAAAAAGGCGTTAAAAATTCATGAAGGAGGATCAAGCAATCTTATCGGAGGTCCGTACACTGCTGGTCTCTGATGACGGCGGATTCGCTCAAATCGGTGGTGCTCGTAATGGATCGACATCTCAAAAATTCTTCTCAGAGCTCTAAAAATTGCAAAAGGTTACTGTTCAAATGACAATGACTTTTCACCTTTTCCACCTTTTAAAGGGATAAAAAAAGAGAAGTTATTTTTATTTTTACTATGCAATGTGCTATTTCGCGAGATAAATCGACAATTTTGCTCCAAAAATTATCTCAATTCTTTCAATCATCATCATCATCATTTAAATCATGCTATTTATCTCTCGAGGGGGTATATAGCATCATCAATCAATTTTCAAGGTCAGGGGCAAACTTTTTAATTCTTTGAAGCAATGCTTAAAACACATCACTTCAAAGAGGGGCAAAATGTACACATCTAAAAATGGTCACAGTTAATCAAACCTATCAATTAATTAAATATGAATTATTTAATTAATCTTCTAAAGTCATCTACACATAAATAAATTTAATTATTTATTTATATTAATTATCATGATTCTAAATTTGAATTTTCAATTTATAGAATATTCTTCCTCATCTCACATTTAATTAAATATTATAAATATTTAATTAGAAACTTTCCCATCTCACATTTAATTAAATATTCTAAATATTTAATTAGAAACATTCCTCATGACCTCACACTTAATTAAATATTGTAAATATTTAATTACTTTCTTTTTTCATCTCTCACACATAATTAAATATTAATTATTTAATTATGGAAGCTTCTAAATTTATTGTCACATATTTTATTTATTTAATTAGGGATTTATTCTCAACTATCAACTAACTTCTCATGAATGAAGTGCACAAATGAAAACTTTCCTTCATTTTTGAATGGAGAAAGTTGTGTAGGAGGAAACATCTCCCATTATTCTCTCAACCTTCCATCTTTTTCTCAACTTCTCAATCTCTCACCATTCATTTCGAGAAGTTTGAATTCAGTCGTTGATCTTTGCCAACTAGATTTTTGCCTCCAAAAATCTATAAATACAACCCTCTTGTGAGTTGAAAAGAACTCGATATTTTGTGAATTTAAGTGTGATAACTATAGTTGCATTTGAATCAGCATTTAGCATTTCAAGTTCATAGCATAGCATTTCAGTTTTTAACTTCATAGCTTAAATCATTTAGCAAATAAACATGCATTTTTCATAAATCTCGTTCTCCTAAGTTGTCATTTCAACAAGTTGTTTCTTACACCAACTGAGAGCCAGTAACTTGATTTGAATCCTTGGAGATAGAGGACAATGGGATGCATTTGAAGGAGATGTTGTTATTTATAAACATCTAAGTGATATTACATTGGAGCTTTTCAGTCCCACCATACGTACAAGGTGGAATGCCCAAAATCAAGATTTAAAATATGAGCACATTAACCATTTAGTTGTGTTGTTCGGTGATAAAAAATTCAACCAAACCAAGGTCGTTAAGAAAGATGCTACCTATCTAAAGTATTTGAGGGACCAATATAGGTCACATTTAGAGAAGAACAGAAAATACGATTGTCCCCCCATGATTCCGGAGAGGGAATGGAAGGACCTGGTGTCAGATGGAAAGGAGAAGGATGAAAAGAAAAAATGAAAGACACCATCAGGCCAAGGAAGGTATGTGATACTATCAATAATGTAATTATATATTGATTACTCTTTCTTTTTACATAATCTAACGTATTTCAAAATTTTCATAGGCTGCCCGACACATCGAAGGCAAAAAAGGCAAGACTAGAAAAACACAGGTAACACAAACTTGGATCTGGTGGTTATATGAAATTAGCCGCATGAATTATAAGTATCAATAAACTAAATATTGCATCCAAATAATAAATTGCAAACAGTTTTGGTTTTATCACACCATAGAAGCAAAAGTTATGATCTTATGCAAAAATGCAGGGCTCTGAATTCAACAGAGTGCCCACAGAAGATGACCTGAAGATTGCCTTCCAGCAAGGCTATGGAGCCCTAGCTGAACACCTAAGATTCTTGACTAGGCAAACACAATCTTCCACTGCATCCAACACGCAGGTAAATAAACTCAATAAATTTTATTTAAAATTGAATACTTGTGCAATCTATTCAATATTAATTTCCACCATAAAGTAATAGTGTGCCTATTTTTTTTAAATAGACAAGCAATGATAATACTACACATGACATTGGAATACAGCCTAGTGAGGGTGGAGCACAACCTGCAAATGAAGGCCATGGTGTGCATCCCGATACTGGATGTATTCATGTGCTATACAAAACGCAGTATGGATTAATACAATTAGCCATCTTTAATTGCATTTGGTGTATTAATTAATGTAACCTTTTGTGTTTCAACTTTAGATCATGTAGAGCGTGATCAACATGTTGAGCATGATCAGGCTAGACAAGATCAAGAACATGATGTGGCCCCATCAGGTAAAGAGGGCCACTCTAATGTTCTTTTAAACATATTTAATTGCAATTGGTGTATTAATTAATGTAACCTTTCGTGTTTCAACTCCAGATCAAGATTTAGAGGGTGTTCAGCATGTTGAGCATGAGCCTATAAGACAAGATTAGGAACATGGTGTGGCCCCATCAGGTAAAGAGCACCACTCAAATGTTCTTTTAATTAATGAAATACTTGTATCAATCATAATAAAACATATCAATTTAACATTTCTTTACTATTGCAACAGACCCCCCCTTGCAGTGGCGTCCACGTTTTGAGTACACGACTAGGCATACATTAAGATCACAAGCAGAGATCATAAAAATTGAAGGGGGGAAAAATGATTTAGAAAATGATACTCCACTTAAGCTTTTTTTAGCTGCAAAAAAGAAAAACAAAAAAAAAGTGATTGTAATCATATTATGACAACCATATTTTTGATAATATGTAAAAATTGAAAAACTGAAGGTTATATCTTAATGAATGAATGTGAATATGTTAATGAATTAATGTTATATGTTAATGAATGAATGTTAGATGTTATTAATGGATGAATGAACGAATGTTATATGTTATTAATGGATGAATGAATGAATGTTATATGTTATTAATGGATGAATGAATGAATGTGAATATGTTAATGAATGAATATTATATGTTAATGAATGAATGTTATATGTTATTAATGGATTAATGAATGATTAATGTTATATGATTGGGTATGGGGAATTGAGAGTGATGTGAGGGGGGGGAGGGGCCAAATGAGCTTCCACCTTCACATGGTTGGCCCTATTAAGTAGAGAATATTAAACTATTCTTGAAACAAAGAGAAGCTCAATAAGTTAATGCACTTTTGAATATAAGAAATGCATCATTTGAAGCATCAAACCAATATGAAAAGGTGAAAGAAAAAGATAATTTTTCACTATGAACATTGTGTTGTGTGTGGATTTGGTTTCAAAGATTTGTTTCTTTTGTTTCTAGTGGTCTCTAAAATTTGAATTTTGTGCATAACAGGTTAGTGGAAAATTTGACAACTCTGAAGGGTTTAGAGGCTCAATTGAGATAGATATAGGGATATTTGGATCTTGTTGTTGATGGGAGGCTTCCACTTAACCATGAAATTTTGTACCATCTACAGGTATGCTAAAATTTCTCTACTTACATTTATTCAACTTACTGTAATATAATATCTGACAAAAATCTCCTTTTCATTGTTCTTAGATGGATTTTCATGCCTTGTTCCAAAGCACATGTTTTAGAACAGGCAAGAAGGATGTTGGCAAGGGTTAAGGATTTTGGCTTTACACCTGCCAATTACATAGTTTACTTCATTCATCCAGCAAATTTCCAATGCGTTTCACAATTGTTGGAATCATATCCTATCATTACAGAACTAGTAAAATTAAAATATGTAAGTTTCAAATATGGCATTAAATATCTTTCTATGAATTTTTGAAAGAAAATATCAAAATGGAGAAGTATTAACAAAATAATCTGCATAATTTCTAAGAGATTAGGGAATTTTTTTGTAGAGTTATCTTGAGTATATTTAATACAAAAGTAACTTATAGAGATTGAAGAAGAATATCAATAGTCTAAAATCACCAGTCAACACATCTTAGTAGTATCTCAATTCAAGAGAACTAGGTCCACTATCCATTAGCCAGTAAAACAGATAAAATCAATTCATAAGATTATTTTGTTCTAATAGGGTTGACTGGTTGCTTGTTTCTTTTTTATTGTCAGGAAGTCATCAATATACACTTGGTTTTCTCGCCTTCTCTTGCCTCGTGTCCAAAGAGTTTCTACAAAAGGCATCAAAGTAACCTTCAAGATTGACAATGGAAATGAGTACAAGGTCAGTATAACTTAATGTTAATTAGGTATGATTTTATTTGTTCAATACCAATTTAGATTCATTTTCTTCTCACACTACTTTTATTTACATTTATTTTTTCTAATATCCATTTTCCTTTAAATTCATATTCTTCTATACATATTGTGTTTACAATAATGTTTTCCCTAATTTAATCTAGGGGAGAGGACCCAGTACCTGAGCATGTTTCAATAGTTGTGATAGTAGTGGTTTATATAGTGACCAACCCTAATTATTTGATTCTTCTTACTAATCCAATTAATACTTTCCAGTTACTGTGATTGATTATAAGGATTTAATCTTTACTTGATTGTGATAAACTTAGATTTTTGGGCTTGTCATACAGGTGCTTGTTTAGATGGGTGAGGATTGTTTCTTGCGCTAAAAATATTTTTATTTGTTAATGCTAAACTTACATAGTTGAATCAAGGGGTAGAGGTTGTCCTCTTCAAATAGAATAAGAAGGAGAGTCAAAAGTGGAAGATCAGTCCCATCTGTAAGTTTCCTATGTAGTTGTATTGTATGGAATTATTTTTCTTGGGTATTACTTAAATTTAAAATTTTGATTATCTGGTAAAATTCATGTTTCCATAGAGGTTTTGGAGGCTTTATCTCACAATTTAGATTGCTTATGTCACTGTGTTTTTCTATTCAATATGATATGTATCTCAAGGAGGATATGGATCTAGTTCTTTATACCATCAACTTAATGAAGAGGAGCCTCAATGTCATGTTGTTAGGATTTACTGTGAAGCTAATCCAAAGTTTTTCATTACTGCTTGAGGCCAAATTGTAGTGCTTTCTCTAGGAAGCCCACATGATCCCCATCAGGTATCTTCTTTTTGTAGTCTCTAAATTTCTTAGAAGAAATCAACAACCAGTTTGTCTAAATGTGGCTCCTTGTTTACACATTAATATCTCTTTTGGAAGCAATGGATCAAAGTGGATTCATGGGGTCTTAAAGAGAAGGCTCTCAAACATGGAGATCAAGAGTGGGATGAGGTAAAACCATTCATAATAATGCTCATATTGTTTTATTGACTGTCTAAGAGCTAGGTATCTAGGATAACATTCTGTATTTTTCTATTGAATTTACAGAGTGAGAATAATTTTGGGTTTGCAATCCTATTTTTTAGTACACTAGCTAAGTATCCAAGACGCACTACAGGTAATTTTTCTCACCAAATTGCTCATTTTCCACAAAATTAGATTCTAGTGTGTAGTTTAATATTCACTAGTTTATTTTTTTATTTTTTAGCAAAATTAGAATCTAGTTCGTAGGTTGTGCTTGTTATGCAAATTTGTAAGATGAGTTTTGTGTGTTTAGGTGCACAGTACTTTCCTTTTTCAAAAAAATTTTATGCAATGGAGTTCATATATTAGGATTAGGTTACTAGTTTCTCTTTGAGTAATAATTTAAAACCTTATTCATTTTCCTTTACAATGTATATGACTATCTTGCAAACTATCCTCTTATATTCATGAATTTCTTTCAACTTATCAAAGGATGACTGTGTCTTGATTAAAACCTTTGTTTGATGGTTGTCCTTCATATGAATGTCTCAATATTCTCTTTCACAACTTTATGTTACTACACTATTCTTTCATACCTATGATGTTTTGCAATAGTGTCTTCAACCTCTCTGTAATTCCCATGATGAACTGTGTGTTACTGTGTCAACACTTCCTTGACCATGAGAATGGGAAACAAAGTAATTGAGATTCTATTTAGTAAATCTATGTACATTTTCAGCAACTTTATCCTTCGATACCTCATCACCATTACACTCTTGAAGGAACTCTCACAAACTTATACTATCTATCGAGCTTTGAGTCCTACATTGTCCTCTGAATTATGTGCTTTCTACTTTCCATTATCAAAATGTGTCTTCAGAGCTTATTTAAAATTGTTCATTTGGCGACTTTGGCCTCCAAACTTGTCTATCATAGTACTCAGACCATCATTATATATTGATTTCCCTCTTCATCGTAGTTGATTATCTTCAAAAAAGTTTCATACCACTACCTTAGTATAGTATGTCATTTTGATATGAAGTAAAGGGCACTGTGATATTCATCAAGACTACTATCAAAACCTTTTCACTATCACTAATGGATCTTATTGTACTCTTGATGGAAGTCATGCAATTGTACTTCAATTAAAACTAACTTTCTTCTCTTTCTTTGATGTCAACACAACATTATACTTTTAAGGGTTACCATCTCTATGCTCAATCCACTATTTAGCTATCATTCCTCTAGCACATGTGCTTATATCTTTCATTGCTGAAGTGATTGTCCTTACACATTGGTATGACTATCTTTTAAAATTTGAGAATACATTCCTTAAGATAGTAAACCTTCCTATAGCATCATAGATTATATTCTTCATGTGCTCTATGGTGAATATTTTTTGTCTTAACATCTATGATTCGTCATTCACTGTCCATGACAGTCCCCTTGATCTCATGACTCATCATAGGTTTTATATTTTTCTCCAATTGTTGATCATCAACATCAAATGTGGCCATCATAATATCATCCATAGCCTCTATATTCTACAATTATTCATAGCTCATTTCTCATACATAGTAACCAAATAATGCAGACCTAGAGCTTGGATTGTAGACGTATGCAAAAAATGATAAATCCTTGCCTTTGTAAGCCTAATTAAACACAACAACTGACATGTTGTTTGATATTTTAAACAATCATATGACTATCCTTTTTCTACCTTGTAAACACTTACTCAATGCATACCATAATTTATTGAAATGCAAAGGTTAATGGCCTCTTAACTCTTGACACTAATACCATTGCATTTGTCAAAATAGGGCTAAGCATATTCTTATCTAAATTTTCATAATGAAGTCTTCCAATCTGTCCTTTATATCTAAGCATTGATGACAATCCATCTTGTCTTTTACTACCCCTTTTAAATGCTCGTGGTCTTGGCACATCAACTTTCTCTCTTTGATTGACCTATCCTTATGTCATGTCATTATCCCTATGGATGCACTTTGGAGCCTCCTACTACTTTTAAATATCACCTAGAGTCACCCCTATAATTATTTTGATCGATTTGTTTCTTCATCAACAAGAGATCATGTATTGCTAGGATATTCTCTAGTTTCCCCAATGTGGTGAGTCTCCCCAATGATTATTCTTTCGATCTCAAGTATGTCACCAAGACTCTTGCTGATGTAATCTTATCAGCATGACATAGCAGGTTGGGTAGACATTCAGAAATTCATCCGATGGTATATGTTTTGCCGATATGCTTTCGTCGTGATTCATCGATGAGACAAGATGATTATCTTGCCGATCAAACTTCATCATTGAGACCATAGGCCAGTCCTGCCCATATATCTTCTCAGGCAATTTTTATCACTATAATAGTCTTGATTTTTCACCGATATGCATACATTTGAAAAAAGTTTTTTTTTTTTAAATGCATTGTTTCGTCGAATTTTTGATGAATCTGCGAAAGCGTTTGATGAATTTGCAATACATCCAAAGAAAATTTTGTCATAATGACTTGCCTATTTCTTCGCAATTTTGACAAACTACTTTTGTTGCTCTTTCGATCTCAAGTATGTCGCCAAGACTCCTGCTGATGTGATCTTCTTAGTGTGACATAGTGGGTTGGGTAGACATTCATAACTTACTACGATGGTATATGTCTTGCTGATATGCTTCCCTTGTGCTTCATCGATGAGACAAGATGAGTATCTCGTTGATGAAACTTCATTGCTGAGACCACAAGCCAGTCCTCCTGATATATCTTCTCACACAATTTGGATCATTGTAACAGTCTTGATCTCTCACTGATATTTTCAATACGTCCAACGAAACTTTCATCGTAATTATGATGAACTTATGTTTTTGATTTGACACTTTGGCAAAGGCATGCCACTTTTGTTTTGGCTATTGTTCGCCGCTAGATCGATGAAATTTCCATCGATATTCCAATGAAATTGAGTCATGATTTCAACATTTTAAAGCTAGTCGGGAAAGCAATGAAAATTACTTCAGTGATTCATCGGTCTTCTGACAATAGATTGTCGATATTCCAACAAAATTTCGTTGAAAAATGGAGTCAAATATAATAGTGATGTCATTGACTTCTTCCCCATCCCAGTCTATGGTAGGCTGGCAACAGTGTCAAATCTTGGATCTATGACTGTGCTTTCATCCTCAACTACCTGATCTGACATTGGGAATAGTTTTAGTATTTTCAAAAAGTATGTCGTCATATGCATATAATGTCGCATGCATACCTCTTTATCATCCTGTCAGTTGGCCAATAAATCTTCACCATGGTGCAAGTGGGCATATTCCCTTCCAACAAACTTCTTAATTTTTTCATATGGGTCCATTCTCGACCGAGAAGTGTACTTATTCAAATTATATTCATTGAACTCCTCAGAATATTCAGCACTTTGGGTGGCCAGGAGAGTATACATTCCTTGCCCAAATGTAAGGGGATAAGGCACCGTTGCTCGGTGCTTGCCTATGAGGAGAGTGTGGGCAGGTTGGAGTTGTCTCGACAGCTCCAACAATATCATCCAGTCACTTGGATACTGGGGCAGCTTGTAAGTTTTGTCGTTGAGGCACTTCCCCTTTTGTCCGTTAACCAGTGTTGGTTAATTAGCTTCTTGCATTTCAAGGGGTCCACCTTCCACATATTATCTGCATATTCTATTGTGGCTTGTTCCATAGGATCAAATGTAGGGATGTGAAATGTCTGAGCTATAGACTTGGCTGAGAGATCTACCAATACCCTACCATCCCAATCTACAATATTTTTGGTTCTCTCCTGATAAGCCTCCATGCAAGCCATTACCAGCTTCGGGGCCACTAGAGCTGGCAACAAGCTGACTACTTTAGCCAACCCACTTTTTGCTTATTCTTCTGGAATTCTTTGTGGTAGGGTTGACTATGACCCTTTGCATGAATTCATCAATGTTGATGTGGCCTAGGTTTGTGTCTAAAACATCTCTCCACTCTATGGTGATTCTAGAAGTTACCTCTACCTAGTGGAACTGGTACTTCATTTGAACCTTATCTTCTTTCCGTCTTGGTGCCTTAGCTGAGTTCTATCCCTTTTCTTGCTCTATGGACACCCCCGATGACCCAACAGTCGGTTCCGTAAATCCTGCAAGCATAGATGAAATAAGCATATTCAAGTATAAAAACATGAGGAATGTTAGCTAAAACCCTTCAAAAAAGCGCTAGATAAAATAATTCATGCCTTAAAGATCATAAAATCCTCTAAATATCATCATTTTCCTTTCGTTCAGAGGAGATTGGATAATGTGGTCTGAGGGATGTGGATTTCCCTAGGCTATCATTTTGGAGGCAACAATGAACAGACAGCAATCAAGGCACATCAGCCCGCATTGTTTCATCTGAATCAAGATTTGATTACTAGGTGGGGTCCGCTGGGGAGGTCAGGCAATTTTAACACATGGATCGAAATCCTTTTGAAGGTTAAGAGGCATTTGGATCATCCTTCAAGCATGCAGAAATGAAGGGTAGCTTGGTTGTTTTAAGGCTCTATCGTGGAAATGACACTGGGAAGGCGGCATCCTGCAAGCGACATTCTGCCATGCGGGACCCACGATCTTGGAGAAAGAAGGTCACTTTTTCGTTGTGGTTTTAGAGTATGTGTCAGAGCGTGCGGGATGGTGTTAGGCATCAGCCATTCACAGACGAAGTAGGTGAGATGGAATTCCAATTGAAGAAGCCCACAATATTGGATTCATGGAAGATGGGCGCATTGATTGTTTGTTTATGGACATCTAAAGGGAAATGACAGGGTCTGGTCCTGCGTAGCAGGTGGACGAGGATCAATGTCCATTTGGAAATAGCGGGAGCGAGGCAGAGATCCGCAAATGGCGACCCACACAAAATGGTCCACTAAGGGGGTTGATCCTTAATCATTTCGCATTTTTAAGTCAGTCGGTGGTAGCAGGTTCGAGATCTGCCAGTGAGAAGGATGTCATCCTCTCGCCATTTTGAGTTAGTAGTTTGATGAATGGGGAAAGGTCAATGGAAACCCACAAAGGGTGACCCACAAGGGATTTGTCTTTGTTGTGGGCTCAGATGGCAGTTGTAACTACGAGGTCTGATGGGCGGATAGACATGTTGTGAAGGCATTTTGAAATGGAAAAGCTTGAACGGAAGTTCATGGATGAAAGTCTGCAAGGTGAACCCCACAATGGGTTTGGGACTTAGTCATTTTGGTGAAATTTAACATTAGACGGCGGGTGCAACTGTGGGCCCCAATGGGCAGAGGGACATGATCAGAAATTCGTTGAAAATGGTAGAACCTAGAAGGAATCTCACAAATGGAAGTTCGTAGGACTCAACCCGCAATGGGTCAGGACCTTGGTAGCTTGGCTCAGTTAGGTTTGATCAGCGATGACTACGGCGGGACCTGCCTCCTAAGAGGATGCAATCAGATGGTTATTTTGGAATGGTGGAGTTTAGAGGCACTTTGCAGATGGAGGTCCGTGATTGCAGACGTGAGAGGGTCAGAGGGTCAACTCTTTGGGACTCATGAAATTTTTCAAGGTTTGCAACGACCCAACTAAGGAAGCATCCCACGGATGTGGGCCCAACGGAGGTGGTCTCCATTTTCAAAAGTTCAAACATTTTGTAAGGGAAAGTGGCGGCGACAGGAGGGCTGTGGGCCTCAAGGGCACAAATAATAAGCTCTAGAATAGTGGTAGGAATGATAAGTTCCATCAAACCTAGATCGTTCATTTTCAAGGATTTTTCAAGTTTTAAAACGTGGGTTTTGCAGGGGAGGTATTCTTTCACCTAATTTCATCATTTTTTTTTGCCAACGAACACTTAACCATTTTCAGGTTTGGAATCAAAGATGAAAAACCAAGAGCGATAGGAACCCTACCTGAGAACCATGTACGGATGACGATGAAGTAAACCTCAAACGTTGCTCGAATCGGCAAATGTAAGGCATGGACATGAAGGCAATGATGACAGGAGACTCTGGCACATTTCTGAAAGTCTATAGGGTGAAAATGACAACTCAAGATGAGCTATTATAGATTTTTTTCTATTTAATGCCCCTCATAAATTTAGGTATGACAACATTGAGGGTTGGTGAATAGTCATTCAAAAAATGACGTCTGGAATAGCAGAGTCGGTTGAGCGGATGGTGGTCGTGTGTTAGCCATTCAGGATGGCCATCGGTGAAAAGAGCAAACCAGACTACAAGTCTCGTGAGGTGAGAGAATGTTGTGAGGCAACCATTGAAAGTGGCAAAGGCGCTAGGGAAACTCACATAGGGCGGCCAATAGGGGCGGACCCACATTTTCTTGAGGACACCAGTTTAAGATTTGAAGGCAAATAGTCAATGAGGCTCTACAAAGGCCTAAGACTTTGAAAATTTGAGGGTAGAAAAATATGGTCGACTCAAGATGATTCTTCTAAGGTTCCTCAACCACTTAGGACACAAAAATAAGGGGCATGCATAATGAGGCAGCGAAAAGATAGGGTCCCCATTCTGAATGGGGTGTGTGTGCTATAGGCACAACAAATGGAAACTCCACTAGGGAACTCTCCTGAGCGTTTAAGGGTAAATTCTCATTCAAAACCTAGAATCTCTAGTTTCGTAGACTAGGGGCAAGTTTCCAAAAGTGATTTAAGAAGTAGGTAGAGGATGAGATCCTTAGTTGAATCGTGTTACAAGGTCATCATGGAAGTGTTTGCAAGGTGATTTTATTTCCTTTCCTTAGAGATTGTGTAGACGACTACTGATCAAGCAAGGGCAAGCTATGTAAGCTGTCTAACCCCAAAAGTAACCTAGACATTTCTATGCTTCCAGTTAGGCATCCATAGCCCTGACGAAGTTATCATTGTGACCCCACGAACATAGCTCTACTGCCAGCCAGGCATCCATAGCCCCAATAGAGTTATCTGTACACCCATACAATTGCATGAGTATAAATTTTCTTTTCTTTTCTTTTGATGTTTCTTTGCAATAATTTATTTTTCTTTTACTCAATTGTATAAGCACTGAAGCTCACAATGGGTTTGGGAATCACAATGGTCACTGGAGTAGACAAGATTTTTCACTTGTCGAGACCTACTAGAAATTACCACATAATTCCTTAGAAACATCTAAAGTGTGTTCTTGTGTATGATCTATGATAAGCGTAAAAGGATTCAAATAAGGATGCAATTCTAGGTTAGTTCAGAGTTTAAAGGAAGAAACCAACTCCCAGAGGCGTTCAGAAATTGATAATTAGGAATGAATTCTTATCCAGAGAACAAATAAGAGCGGACAAAAAAATTAACCATTCGTCAATCTGAGCATAGCCACCACACCAGGAACAAAAGACACCCTCAACAAAGAAAATCGGCTAGGAAACGAGCAAAAAAAAAGCGGAAGTAAAACAACAAAGTTGCTGGAATATGTGCCTCAACTTGCTGGTTTGAACCTTTGTTAAGGACTTGAAAAATTCTCTCTCAGTTCATTCCTTTACTTTGCTACCGCTAGGAGCTTTCAAAAGTGGTGTGGTTGCACGGTTTACCTCCTTACCGCAGAGGTCTTTGGTCCGCTTGGCGGTTGCACGGTGTTACCACTATACCATGAGATCTTTCTTCCTGCTTGGCGGTAGTGCAGTTTACCTTTGTACCGCAGGAGTTCTCTAATTGTGTAGCGGTAGTGCGATGGACACCACCATACCATGGATATCTTTGCATTGGGGAGTGGTAATGTGGTTACTGCCATACCGTGAGAGCCTTATGATTGTCTAATGGTAGCACGGTGATACTACCATACCACGATTGTCTGCATATAGAGGTGTGGTAGCATGGGGTAGTCCATCTGACGGTTGTGTGTTGATACCGTCGGGTCCTGGGTATCTCCAAGTTGAGTCGCGGTTGTGCGGTGTATACCACCACAATGTGAGGGATTCACACCCATTCAGCGGTAGCGCGGTATACCACCTTACCTCGAGGGTCTGTTGGATGACTAGCAGTGGTGCAATAGAAGGAGCCTACGATGGTGCAGTGTAGTCACCACCACACCACGAGGGTGTTATTTCATGGTTGCGGTAGAGCGGTGGACGTTTGTATTTGTCTGTCCAGATGGAGGACGTTGACTTGGCTGACCGAATGACTATCCTATGCGGTTGGTCATGGGTGAATGGAAGAGGCATAATGTGAACTGTCAGGAGTTAGATTGGTGCGACCGTTGGAAGATCAACAGATTGGTTGTACAAAGAATGAATCAATCATGGAAGTTTCTATACATTTTAATGTATTGGAACAGTAACGGGTTTGATGATGTGAGAAGGAAAGGATGACAATGTTGTTCTTAAGGAGGCAACTTCGTTCTCTCTACCTAGATTGATTGTGAAACCTCTCTCTATGAATCTACTTTGTATACTATGTGAGAGAATTGTAATAGTGTGAAGGTTGTAATTCACTGAGAGGTTGATCAGAGGTCCATGAGAGATAAGATCTATACTAAATGCTTTATTACAGTATTGTAACAGTGTGAAGATCATATAAGGGGTTGTGTTGTTCAGTTTATCTCCAGAATGAAACAAGATGTAATCTTCGTAAAGGCTTAGTGTCTGAGTTGTATTTGTAGCGGTTATGTTGCATGAATAATACAATGGCGATTTGGGCTTTTGGAGTGTGGGGTTTTTTACCCGAAAGGGTTATCCCTATGTAAATCTATGTGTTTTGTTCCATCTTTCATGTTTCTTGGTCAAAATTTTTTAATGTTTTTTGTTGAAACTAAATTTACATAAGTTTCTCTCAGAAGGATTAATTAGGGAAATGCACTATGTTTGATTTCGCTTTGTGGCACAATTGTACATTTTTTTGAGGTAATCTATTGAAATTAAAGTTACCAAAGGAACTACAAATCTTAGATGCTTATCTGAGATAACAAAATTTTCCCAAAATGTGGTATCAAAGCTGGTAAAGGGAGGTCAAGGTCTTTCCTGATACCAAGAAGTGATATCAAAGCTGGTAAAGGGAGGTCAAGGTCTTTTCTAATACCAACAAGTGGTATCAGAGCCTTCTTTTGGTTGAATGTTCTAGGTATTTCTCCTGTGAATATTTCTTAGTCTGTTAGGCTTGAGGAAATTTGGAGGAATCAGTTGTTGTTTTGATCCTTTCGTGAGTGGAAATCTTGTGGTATACAGATAAAGCACGTAGCTTGAAGGATGGTGCAGGTGGAGACAATGGAGTTGGTCATGTTACATTGTTATGATATGTGTCTCATAGTTGGTAGCGGTATAACCTTAATGCATGAGGTGGATTTCTTTGCTTTGTGCTTATGTAGCCGTAAAGATTTCATATTAGGTGTCTATGTGAGAGGCTCCCTGGTAATATGGAGAGGTGTAGGTTTTTTCTCAGCCATGGAAGAGAGTGCTTATGTTGGGTGGTTTTTCTTAGTGTTGGAAGGCATTGTTTATTTTAACCTCGAATGCATAAAGGCCATGGAGTTAATCATTAGCTGATTCGAAAGATTCTGAAATAGCCTATCTCTTTCTCGAATGCATGTGCATACTGGTGGTTTTGGAGTTGGCTTGAAATGGGCATGGATTTCATGAATTTTTATTCCTTTTTTTTTGGATGTATTGTACTTGCATATTTTAATGGTTTTGCAGGTTTTACATGGTCAAGAAAACTTGTTTTGTGGATCTGTTGAAGAGCTATTTTCTAGACTCCTGCTTCCTCAGGGTGCTCCTCGATGAGATAGTTGCAGCTCTACTTGCATGCTTTGTGCATGGTGAGAGAAGGTGTGTTTCTTTCTCTGCATAGAAATGTTTGGTATGTGATTATTCACTCATCGTTCTATGGTAATGCTTGATAGATTCCTAGACTTTGGTGCTTGGTGTGGACATTATTGGAAAATCATATATGTACTTGATTTGGTTTTTTGAGTCAGGGTGTCTACATGTTTGATCTCTTGTGAGCCCTCTTATTGTGCAAGACATTGATGTGATTTTGAGTCTTCATATTTCATTAATTGGATCTACGGGTTGTGCAATGTTGTGGGTTATCTTTACCCATATGTTTGCAGTGGGATAACCAAGAAGTGGATTGTCTATATCCACGTGATTTAATTTATTATTTATGCAGACTTGTAAGATGCCCTTGTCTGTGGTCACTTGTGCATTGGTCTAGTTGCTTTGAGGTAAGAGGATGGATGACAAGTGAATTATGGAGTCTTGTAGCATGGTGAATCTCCTTACTTATGAGATCTTGGTTTCACTTGGGATAACTAGCAGTACAGTTATATGTTTGTGGACCTGGACTTTCTTTTTCAGTTTTAGATATTGTTGGTCATGATGCTTTGAAAGCTCGGTATCACTGTTCGGTGGGAGCTTCAACAATGACTGTTAGAAAAAAATTCTTCTTTATTTTGCAGATGTTACTAGGAGGAACTCTTTGATCATGTTGTTGCAGAAGGGTTCTTCCGCAGGGACACTATTTGAAGATGGTTAGCATTTTGAAACCATGGAGGACTTGTGTGTTCTTTGGGTTGAGGTGTTGATGGTGCTTGATAGGTGATGTTGGTTTAGGGCTTGGTTGTTTTATGTCATGGTATACTCTTTCTTTTGCGTTGAAGATTTTACATTGAGCGTTGCTCTTGAGACTTTGGTTTCTTCACTTGAAGCATGGTATTTCCTAAGAGGGAATGAAAAGTTCATGATGTCATGTTAAGTTCTTGATTCTGAAGTTGGATCATTTACATTGATCTTGGTATATTACTTGTGTTTTGGGTGCATTGATCATTTTCCTGATACTTCATGATGTTGTTGTGGTGCATTTAGAGTTTGGCATGAGGTGATTGTTTCTAGGTACTCAAGGATACATGGAGAATAAGGTGAGGTTGAATTTCTCTTGAGATAAGAGAAGTGTATTGAATGGTTACTCTTGTTGAATTTTCTAGTAGAAATTTTGAGGATCCTACACCTTGATTGAACATGATTTCAATAAAGAACTATGAGGGGATTTCTCTTGGGTAATTTATGGTGGCTTGTATATCTTGGAGGAGAATTCTCTTTTCTTATCTCTTGGTCTTCTCGGCAGTGAAGTCTATTTGAGAGGTATTTTCCCATTATATCTTTCAGATGTGTTTTATGCTTTCTTTCATGATATGGATCTTGAATTATTGATTAATGGTTCTGGAGGGTTCATAGTGGAAGATGGAAAGCATGGTTTATCTCCTTGAGCTTTTGTGTTATATTATTTATTGATGAGAATAGGTAGGAGATGCTTTATGGGTTGATTTCCTAATATGGGAAATGAATGGTTTGATCTTCTTTGAGAGGCTTACATTCATAGGTTGTGTTTGATCTTGGAGGTTGAACGCTTGGATGTTGTTAAGGATTTTCCCTTGGGGCTTTAAAGGAGATTATACTTGACACAATTGGATTTTAGACGTGTATGTAGGAGGATGTTCTACAAGTATATGTTGTGCAGAATTTCTCTCTTTGGTCTTAGTTGTATTCCTAGAAGTTTGATTTCATTTTACATTGGTTTGAGATTTGGTCGGATGTGTAGTGATCACTAGCTTGTGGTCATGTGTTTTCACTCATGTTTCTGAGTGGCAACTTGGAGGTTCTTTATCTTTTTCTATGTTGGGTGTTGAAGAACTTGGAAGAACTCTGGAAGACTGTTGAGAGAAATGTTTCTTGTAGTAGTTTGTTGTAGGTTGTGCATATCATTGTGGAATTTTCCTTGGTACTACATGGTTACATTTTTCTATGTGCTGAAATTGGTAGACTTTTTATGTCATTGATATTTTAGATTTGGCATTACCTATTTAGTGAGAGTACCTAGGTGTGTTTGGTCTTCTTTGACTGGTTGGCACATGGTGCCTGTATCTACGGTCGATGAGTTGGTTATGCTGCTGGCATGAGTTTACTAATGTGGATACCTTGAAGGTATGGATGATTGATGTACTATCACTTGTTGTGGGTGGTATTTTCAGTCACGTGGGTTTATCAGCTAGATAGAAGCAGTCTATCTGATTGTTGTTCTAGTTGATGTCTTTTATCTTGTTTTCTGGAGTAATGGTAGTGTCTTGTTGTTGATATCACTGGGATCTTTTTCTTGTGTTCATTGGACTAGTGCATATTCACCTTGGCTTGTATCTTTCTTCCATAGGTGGAATGTTGGAGGATGATAGGGATTGTTGCCTAAACACTAAACATCTTAGATGTTTTTGTAGAAGTCTTGATGGAGCATGAGAGCATGTTTGAGATCTATGTGGTTTCTTGGATGACTATCATTGGCTACAATATTGGAGAGTTAGTTGCAGTTGGATACTTGATTTTTTTGTAGATTGTCTGGTAGACTGTTATCTGTGCAAACTTGTTGGTTGGGTGTCTTGAATGCTATTAAACAGGGTCTGAATTGTGTGCCATTTCAATGGGTCTTGGGGCCTATGATCTTCATTGAGTTCTAAGTCTAGAGGAAGCCAGTAAGTATTCATCAAGTGGGAGATTATTGGAATATGTGCCTCAACTTGCTAGCTTGAACCTTTTTTAAAGACTTGAAAAATTCTCTTTCAATTCATGCCTTTACCTCGTTACCGCTAAGAGCTTTCAAAAGTGGCGCAATTGCACGGTTTACCTCCTTTCCATGGAGGTCTTTGGTCTGCTTGGTGGTTGCACAGTGCTACCGCTATACCGCGAGATCTTTCTTCCTACTTGGCGGTGGCACAGTTTACCTCTATACCATAGGAGTTCTCTGATCATGTAGTGCTACTGCGGTGGACACCACCATACCACAAATATATTTGCACTCAAGAGCGGTAGTGCGGTTATCGCCATACCGTGAGAGCCTTGTGACTGTTTGAAGGTAGCGCGATGATACCGCCATACCGTGAGTGTCCACATACAAAGGTGCGGTAGTGCGGGCTAGTCCATCTGATGGTTGTGTGTTGATACCAATATGTCGCGGGTGTCTCCAAGTTGGGTCATGGTTGTGCGGTGTATACTGCCACACCGTGAGGGATTCACACCTATTGAGTGGTAGCGCTATATACCACCTTACCTTGGGGGTATATTGGATGATGAGTGGTGGCATGATAGAAGGATCCTACGGTGGTGTGGTGTAGTCACCACCATACCACGAGGGTGCTATGTCTTGGCTTCAATAGAGCGATGGACGATTGTATTTGTCTCGCTGGATGGAGGACATTGAGCTAGTTGATCGAATGACTATCCTATGTGGTTGGTCATGGACGAATGTAAAAGGAAGAATGTGAACCGTCGGTATTTAGACTGGTGCAACCATTGGAAGATAAACAGACTAGTTGTACAGAGAATGAATCGATCATGGAAGTTGCTATACATTGTAACATACTGGAATAATAACAGGTTCGATGATGTGAGAAGGAAAGGATGAGAATGTTGTTCTGAAGGAGGCAACTCCGTTCTCTCTACCTGGATTGATTGTGAAACCTCTCTATGTGAATCTGCTCTGTATACTATGTGAGAGTATTGTAATAGTGTGAAGGTTGTAATTGACTGAGAGGTTGATCATAGGTCCATGAGAGATAATATCTATACTGTATGTTGTATTACAGTATTGAAATAGTGTGAAGATCATATAAGGGGTTGTGTTGTTCAGTTTGTCTCCAGACTGAAACAAGATGTAATCTTTGTAAAGGCTTAGTGCCTGAGTTGTATTTGTAGTAGTTTTGTTCAAAGAATAATACAATGGCGAGGTGGGATTTTGGAGTGTGGCATTTTTTACCTGAAAGGGTTTTCCCCACGTAAATCTATGTTTTCTATTCCATATTTCATGTTTCGTGTTTCTTGGTTAGAATATGTTAATTTTATTTTTTCAAACTGAATTTACATAAGTTTCTCTCGAAACGATTAATGTGGGAAATGCACTATGTCTGATTCTGCTTTTTTGCATAGTTGTACATGTTTTTGAGGTAATCTATTGAAATTAAAGTTACCGAAGGCACTACAAATCTTAGATGCTTATCTAAGATGAAAAATGTTTCCCAAAAAAAGAAAGGGAAACCTAACCTAACCTATGTACAAATATTCACAAGGGATGAGCTACAATAGCTTGGGCAAGGAAATCATGCTTAAGGTGTTGCCCATTGACAAGAAGTGGGACGTCTTCATCAGTTAAGGTCTTTAAGCAAAAAGAATTATCTCTAAGGATTTGAGCAATTTGAAAGGGGCCAAGCCAAAACTTGTCAAATTTATCATGCCCCCTTTCTTCTCATAGGCCTTGTCCCAACATAGGACTAGATCAATGATTCTAAAGGCCTTTGCCTTGGCTCGACGATTGAACCATCTTTTGACTACGCCTTGATGTTTGGCAAATTTTTCAATAGCATGATCATGTACTTCTTCTAAGTGGAGTAGCTCAACTAAGCGAGCCTCCCTTCGATCCCCTTCTTTGTAGAAGTTATTGATGAATTAGAGGGTGGGGATTTTTAGGTGAATCGGTAACATAGGCTCAAGCCCATAGACGAGGTGAAATGTGGAATCTCTCAAGGCATCCTTGTGATGTGTATGATCTTCCCAAAGAGAAAAATAGAGTTGGGTATGCCAGTCCTTGGGATTCCTATCAAGCATCTTTCTAATGACCGTGATCAAGTTTTTGTTTATGGATTCAGCTAGGTCATTTCCTTGGGGATGGTAGTTGGATAATAATTTAAGGGAAATACCATGATCAAAGGCCCAACTAGCAAATTTCAGTGAGGCAAAAGCTAGACCATTATCGCAAACTAGACCATAAGGGCAACCAAAACGATTCACGATGAAACTTTCAAGGGAATCAATAACTACCTCCATAGTACATTTCCTACATGAAATAGCTTCTACACATCTAGTTCAATAATCAAAGGTGGTTAGAATGTACCTGTGTCCTTCAGAGGATTGCAAGCTTACCAGACCAATGAAGTATTGCATGAATGGTCTTACCTCCAAGATAGGTTGCAGCAAGACAACAGTGTTCCTCTCTTTGGTTGCAGTGGTCTGGCAGACAATGGCACGTATGAACATGATTATGGGCATCTTTAAACATAGTGGGCTAGTAATATCCTGCTTGTAGGATTTGAAGAGCAATAGAGGGACCCAATCCATGACCAATACCAAATTTTTCATGGAACTCCTTTAGCACATGCACCGCTTCCTCTTTACCTAGGCACGTGAGGTAGATTCCCTCATGATTTTTCTTATAGAGTATAGAACCTTGCAACATATAGCTACTTCTTTTCACCCTAAAGGAATGTTTTTGAACACCATGCAAGTGGGGTGGGCACTTTTTATGTAGTAGGTAGTAGACTACGTCTTCCTACCACTCTCCAGGAGGGACATCTTCAAGCTGATATTGTTGCACTATGAGCTCGAGTCCTGCTTCAGCCATGGTTTTAGCAATGGTTTGCGTGAGGGCCTTCCCTCTTACTAATTTCATGGGCTGAATTTTCATATCATACTCTTGTAGAAAGTTGACCCACTTGGCCCTTCTTTCTCCTAGCTCATTTTGCATTAGCAGTGTCTTCACTGCTAGATCAATAACTATGAAAATACCGTGTTTCGTAGGATGTAGTGTCTGAACATCTTGACTCCTTTGACAAGATCATATTCTTGTTTTTCCACATTGTGATATCTTAGCTCAGCATCTTTTAATGGATCACTCATGAAGGCAATTGGGTGCTCATTTCCTTCATCATCTTTCTGGGTCAGTATGTTGGCACACGAGTGATCTAAAGTGAAGGAGTAGATGTAGAACAACTTCAGATAATCTAGTCTGACTAACATAGGTGCATCAGCAATTTCTTTCTTAATTTATTCAAAGGCCTTCTTCACTTCTGACATCCATTCAACTTTGGCATCTTGTTTCAACATGGCATTGAGTGGATTAACTATCTCAGCAAAGCCCGTGATGAATTTCCTAACAAAATTTATTTCTGAAGAAATATTTTAGCTCTTTCTTGTTGCCTGGCAAATGAATCTTCATTATAACCTAGATACATTCAGGGTCTATGGAAATTCCTTTCTCTGATAGGATGTGTCCCAGCAACTTGCCCTCGGTCACCCCAAAGATGCATTTCTTTGGATTCAAGAAAATGCCAAATTCTCTGCATTTTTGGAAGACCTTACATAAATCTAAGACATGGTCTCCCCTAGTCTTTAAAAACACCATAAGATCATCATATAAATAATGATGCACTTACCAATTATGTCCTTGAAGGCGATTTCCATCGCACGATGGAAAGTGGCGACTGCGTTGATTAATCTGAAAGGTATTCTCTTGTATGCAAAGGTTTCCCACTTAAAGGTGAACATCATTTTATGCTTGACCTCATATTGAACCATTATCTAATTGTACCCAGAGTACCCATCTAGGAAGGACATCATTTGAGAACCATTGACTATCTAGAGTACCTCATCTAGTGAAGGAGTCAGGTAATTATCCTTTTTCGAAGCTCTGTTCAAATTTCAGAAATCAACACACAACGTAATTTCACCATTCTTCATCTTGATTGGAACCATATTTTCCACCCATGTGGAGTGTCAGACTGGAAATATGATTCTGGAAGATAGCAGCTTCTACACCTCTTTGTAAATAATCAGTTCCAATAAGCATTGATGGGACGTTGTCACTGTCAAAATGGTCTCACGTCCAGCCTAAGAGGAATGGTGTGGGTGATGATTGATTTGTCATATGTCTTCAAATCCTCATAAATCTAAGAAACTACATTATGATATTTCTGTAAAGAATCAACAATACCTTTCTTTTCTTCTAGTGTGCACACCTTACCAATGAATACATTCTTAGCTTCCTTTGTTGTTTTGAGATTATGGGTGTCACACTGATTGTTGATGGAGTCTTTCTTTGCTTGATGATCTTGATCTCTGATATGATCTAATTCAAATATCTACTCTAACTAGACCATACCTCTAGGAATAGTGTTGGTCTTGAGGTTGATGACCCCTTCTATGTCTAGCTCAGCCTCTTCAGACTCAGCTTCATCAATTTCTGGGCTGCAAACACATTGAAACTAGTAATGAAATCCAAGATCTGTTTATCATCATTGAACACTTAGACATTGGCCACATTGTCTGGCATAGATGGGATAGAGGTGAGCTCAACAGTGAATCTCTTGAGACTAGACAACGATAGGGATTGTAGGGTATTGGCCACCTAGGCTAAGGCATTATCAGTATAATTCTAAGAGTGTGGGATCAATTGAATGTTAAATTCATCTAGACTCTCTAATAGATCCCATACCCTATACCTATAATTGGTTAGTCTTCTATCATAGCAGAAATAGAGTTTTCTTACTTGCTTCATGACTAACTCTGAGTCACCAAAAACATGTAACAATTTCACCCTTTTCCTTAACACCATTAAAAGACCAAGAACCAACGCCTCATACTCTGCTACATTTCTTGTCCAATAAAACTGAAGTCTATGAGAAACAAAAGATAACTTACCCGTTGGTTTGATCAATTCAAAGCCGACTCCAACTCCCTACTTGGATTTGGATCCATCAAAGCGCAATGTCCAAAACTTGGAATAATCCTCGATCTTAGAATCAGTGAGGTTTATCATTGTGATTGATGACATCATCACCTTAGCGACCTTATGAGGTGTTGTGGGTCTAGTGTGGCCTTGATCTGGTTGCTCCTGTTGAGCCTCCCTTTTAGGGGTGACTTGTCCTTTAATGTGCTCAATTTCTATTTGGCACATGCAGCATTCAAATTCTAAGTGGGCATCATTGTGTACCCTGCACCAACTAGGCAACAAGAGTTCCTAAAAATTCATTCTTGCTCCCAAACCGAGTTGATCTTGCATGCATTTTTCCATAAAATCTTGGAATCCCTCCAATAATCCAAGATTACCATCTTCGTAGGAATCTTCGTCATCTGACTCAATCAAAATCTCTGTTGTCTGAGGCGTATGGGCCAATTTGATAGGTAGACTGCACAATACAAGAAGGACCTCCTCGTTTGCATCCTCTTCACAACATCCTTGTTCATCTAGATACACCACAAGAAATTAATTCCCTAGCTTTGTTTCAAAAAATAACACTTCATTTGTGTTGTTGTATTCCGTAATCATGAATTTCATGTGTGGTTCCCGGTCTATACGGATCTGATTTGGCAACCCTTCCCATGGTAGCCATAGGTGAGACTAGTATGTGGAAGCATATCCATTCAATGCCTATGTGAAATCCCTTCCCAAGATGACACCATAGGTGTCTAGGATATCAGTAACCTGAATGTCAATCGTTTGTTGTATCCTTGGATCAGCAACAATTTTCATGGGTGTTATGTTAATTTCAGCAACTATGCTGATTTTTGTTTTATCAAGTTGCATCACCTTGCATCGAGAGGGAGTCAGAACTATTCTCAAAGCTTTGCACATTGTCAAGGGCATGACATTAGCGGAGGCACCCAAATCAAGTAGGCAATTGAGAAGATTCTTCCCAAATATTCTAATGGTGGTCAGGAAGGGAGGGGTCTCCAATTTTCCCTGAAATAGTCCCCCAGAGATATCCACTTGGGCCACCTGACCTTTGTCTTTGTCATTGCCTTTGTTTTGGGTTTGGGCCTGATCTATCTCCTTGGTAGGTTGTCTGTTTGCTTGCTAGTTTGAAGGCGGTTCTACTTTCTTACTGAAAATCTATCAAATGAAAAATTTATTCTATGAATCCTCAAAGGAGACCCTTTTGGTAGGTACTTCCTGGGTTGACTTGGATGAAGGAGTCCCATTAATCATTCTAAAAAAGGAATTCCTAACTTTCGGGACTTTAAGCAACTCAAAGGAAGACAAACTTATCTTGACCTTCTTGAATTTCTCAGCTACATATTCCCCCATTTATTTGATTTTTGCTTCAAAAGGGGCATTCTGGGAGGAGCCAGTAGGTTTTTTTGGTTCTGACCCTGCTACCTATTTCTATTAAAGTACTGGGTAGGTACATGGGAATAGCTTGGATTGTTGCTATAATTTGGGTTGGGAGGGGTGCTAAATTTGTTGGGTGGAGTGGAGGTGGTAAAAGGACCACCTACCTGACCACCTGCTTCTTTATTCCTTAGGTCATATGGGGTAGTCCTTTGGTGAAACATCTCGACTTCATCTTCTCTCGGCTCTTCCTCATCTATCGGACCATTATTTACTAAATTGAAGAGTAGAGACAAGGACTTTTGATGCTTACCTCTTATGCTTTGTCGTCACTTGAGCCAATAATAGTCTCCTTCTTGGGCAGATTTCTCTCACATCTATGGAAAGGAGCCTGGTTGACCACCAAAATTGAAGAATCATATGGTTTGGAGGGAACGAGGTCCCTACATCCTGAACTATCAATGACATTCTAGACCTCTATCTAGAAAATCTCAGCGGTTGTCTGGAACTCTGGACAATCCAATTCCGAATGTCATCTTGTCTTATGGATAATACACCAACCAGACAAGGTGGCCTCAACCAAGTATACCTCGCTCGTGGTCTTATCATTGTTGTTATGCTGGTCAAGAGGTGTTGGAATGCCACCATTATTCGGCCTCATGTTCCATGTCCGATTTTGTCTCTAGGAAGGCCTTCTATCAAAGTTTTGCCTTGAATTCTGATTTCTTTCGAAACTTTGTCCATAAGAGGCACCGACATGACGGTTGTCGCAGTTGTCATGGTTGTCATGATTGAGGTTGGCTAGGATGATTTAGAGCCTATAAAACCATGAGAAGACTTATTTTTCTTGTCCTAACAAAATTTTAAGGTAAAGAAAATAGTAGAACTATCCCTTTGAAACATGTCTTTGTCCACAAATGAGCCTACCATCCTAGATGTAACCATGATTGAGCCTAAATAAATCCCAAACAACCAAGAAAAAACTAGGACAAAACCATCACCTACCTCCTGTAAATGACCAAGAGACAATGAAAACAATCTCATCACACCTCCTAGAATATAAAAAAATTTACAAAGTCAAAGAGAAAGTGGTTGAACAACCTCCCATGGTTCCTTTTGTTCCTCCCCTTAGGGAAGAAAAGAAACTTATGGTTGATCAACCTTCTCCTACACAAATGCAGCTTGAAAATAGGACTAAATGAAATATAGGTGCTTGAGATCATAGGCATATATGTCGTTCCCTTGCTCATAGACTGCATGAAGAAATAAACAAAGAAATCAAAATCCAAACTTGGCTAAAGCAATGCATGATGACTCTACCCCTGCCCCGAAACAAAGCAATCCAATACAACAACCACAACACAAATTGAACTCTTCCATAGACATTATCATTTGACCTCTTTTTGTGATCAACTTGGATGATGATGAGGAATTTGCTAAAATTGGTGAAGAGGTGCATAATGAATTGAATACATTGTTTTCATCTTCCATGAGATTAAACAAGAATTCTCCTAAGAAGAGAGGAGAACCTGGTAATGACCCTAGTTTGACAATTTCTATTGTCCCTTTGGCTATTTTTTTTCCTTCTATATATGATGAACATGATTGGGATGCAGATGACCTGCTCATAGGTTGAATCGTATGTGCCTTACTAGTCTCTTTACATTGTTTATTTTTTCATTTTCTTTTCTCTGATTGCATGTGTATATTGTGATCCCCCGTATTGTTATGTTTGATGAATCTCTCTCTCTCTTTGTGACATTCCTCTATTTGTACCTTCATTCTTCTCCATGTCATACATCTTTTTTCCTTTTTCATTTGTTTTGTTTTTCCTTTTCGGGATGATGCAAAGCATCGAGACATTGATGTCTCCTCCATGTTGACCCAAAAGGATTTTTTCTAAGTTTCTTTTTCATTTTTCTTGTGTTTTCATTCTGGGGATGACACAAGATGTCGAGACATTCATGTATCTTCCATGTTGACCCAATAAAAAAATCTTTGTTTTGGCTCTCTTTGTGTCATTCTTCCAATTCTATGTGTATTTGGGGAATGATGATAGTTCTGAGATCTCTAAAAACATTGTAGCAAGAACATACTGACCCCAAATCCATAGATCCCTTATGTGTTTTTTGTTTTCATTTTTAGGGGCAACCCCTCTCTTTTCTTTTTCTTTCACATAATGTAGCATTACTTGGAAACATATGACTTGGCATAGGGCTTTCCAAGTTAGTTCTCATGTCTTTTTTATTAAATTCTTCACATTTATCATTTGCTACTTTAAATTAATTGATCACATTATGGTGTTTAGCAATTTCTTTAAAGTGGGGGCATACATTCGCATTATTCTTTTGCATTATTCTTTTTCATGGTTCATGGTGTACTTGTCTTACTTCATACGATGTGTTTTCTACTTTGTGGATTACATTGGGTGTGATTTATTTCAAGAGCATGATCTCTCTTAGAATATTACATTCCTCTTAGTGGCTTGATGAGACACACTGCATCCCCTAAGTTATGAATCTTCTATTCTTCGATTGGTCCTCTCTTTGAGACATTAGGCGAAAATTTCCCTAAGTTAAAGACACCGCATGAGCTAAGCAAGACTCCCTTTAAAATTCTTTGCATTTTTCATTTATAGTTATATAGCCACCTTGCATAACATAACTTGCATGCATGTAGATACATCTTGTTTGTTCATGAGCTTCAAGCATACAGAGTTTTTCTTGTCTCATGAAGCTCAAAAATCATTTTTTTGCATGGTGCCTTATCAAAGTTATCAGGAGGTATAACTTTGGTATGGTTGAGTGGGAAGCCTGATCGAGGCATGAATTTCCCCATAGCCACTTGCATGTGAGTTTGAGTGCATACCATCCATGAGTGTATGTTTCTCACCTTCTTGCACTTCACACCCAATAGACAGCCTGAAGTTCCATTGTCTCAGAGTGAGGATGCATTTTTTTCGGACAAACAGCCTAGATCTAATCCACATCATGATGGACAAATGATCGAAGCTTGATCTAAATATTTTATTTCATTTTACTTATTTCTATTTTTCTCCTTTGATAGTGTATGCTTGTGCTTTGTTGTTGCTCTTCAATCATTTTCATTTGATTCTTTTGTGCCTATGTTGGTTTTCCATGGGATCTTGATCCTAGGGGCTTGATCACCCCTCTCGATCATTTTTGTCTCATCTTACCAGCATTGGAAGACTTGGACCCCTCTTGATGCATGTTTTTCTACTTTAGTGTGAGTTTAAAGCAAGTTCATCCTCTCACTAAAGTGGGGGTTAAATGTAGTGTCAAAAAATGTCATCGGGGAAATTTTCACACTTGTTTGGGCCTTACTTCTTGAATTGAGCTTAATGATACCCTGATTTAGTGTTGTAACATGGTTGACATATTCACATTAGGTCATAGGCCCTTGTGAACTAATGAATTTAAATGGTACCTTGCTAAAGTGTTGTGAAATGTTGTAACTAACTTTCACAATTTTCTAAGGTTTTATTAATTAACTACACCTAATAAATCTCTTTTTAACCTTAATCTCACCTTATCTAAAGTGTTGTAAAGTGTTTTAACACACTTTCACACTTTTCTAGGGTTGTCATTAACAATTGGGCTTTCTTATGCTTTAATTGGCCTTATTTTGCATTCACAAGCCTCGTTTGATGCATCTTTTCGAGGATGATCTTGACAAAAATTAACATCCAATCATAATTTAGGTGTTTCCGGCTTGAATGGCCTAGATTTAGTGATCTAGGACTCATTCACCACCTTGGGTGAATGATTCCCACATATATTTTTAGGTCCTAAACCCGGTTTCACATATTTCTAAGTATTTTAATTTTGGTCCCATACATTATGCATGATGGGACTCATTTACCACCTTGGGAAAATGAGTCACGTGTGGCCGAAAATCAAAATTAATTTGTAGTGTTTTAATTTCGAGAATTCTTGCACAATTAAGTATAAATACAAGGTTATTTCACTCATTTTCACCTAAGAATTTTTTGAGAGAATTCATACTAGGATAATTGAGTTCACAAGAGCATTCAAGAGAATTCAAGAGTCTTCAAGGGTAGATTATCAAGCATTTATCATCATGTCAAAGATTTCATGCATCATGTTTATTTTTGACCTAACAATTGTGATGTAGGGTTTATGATTCAAGCAAGTGTTCAATTCAAGATCTATCACCTTCAACCAAGAGTCAAGATCTACATCCATTGGAGCCATCTCACACATGTTTTCAACATCTTATTGATAGATTTTGGTGAGTTTCACATCGTATTTTTTTTTTCATCATTCTCCATTACTATTTCATTATATTTCAAGGTTTAATTACCAAAATAGGGTTTGACCAACGCAAACCCCTATCCACTAACACACAAAAAAAATTCCCTCTCCTTTGTGTGTGATTTGCAGGTCTAGGTTGCAAATTTCCAAAGGAGCAAGACTGGAGAAAACTTTTCACGTAATTCAAAGTTTTGAAAGTTGTCATCAAGCCTTGGAGAACATTGGAGAACACCTATAGGTCAATTTAAAGAGATCCAGATCTAGAAACTTGCAGAGATAGATTAAGAAGACTGAGGAGAGCATATTCAAACTTTGAAGCTTAAGAAAACCCTAACTAGATTGATTTTCTACTTCTGGAAAATGAGTCCCAGTTTCAATCAAAATTCAGATTCGGATACCTATTTGGCATATTCCAGTTCTCGCATAGAAACCTAGATTCTAGACTGATTTTCCCAGCTTGGTGAATGAGTCCCAATCAACATTAAAGTTAAATTTTCTAGTGTTCTAGAGCTCCATTGAACCATCTTTAGATTCCCAAGTACACACATTTTGTTCTGTAGCTTTTTGTTCTATTTCATTTACTTTTCTAGGTCATTTTGTAGGTCATTGCATTGAAATAGGGTTTAGTGTTTCATCTTACATTTCATTTCTTTCCAACTCTAAACTTTGTGGTGAACCCCTTATTAGCTTATATTCAACCCCTAGGACAACCCTATTGCAATATATCTTTCCCCTTTTCATTGAGATCTTGACGTTTATCCTTGAATGAAAGAGAATGAAGATTGTTCTTCTTCTAGGTCCTAAACCTTAGAAGCAAAGCAAAAAAAAAATACACCTTTCACTAGTAGAACCTTTCCCTTGTTTGTAGTGTGCTTAGCATAACACAACTTGTTAAGCCCTATGAATCCTAAAAAAAAAATGTGTGTGGTGCCCTATTAGAGTTGTCAAAAGGATAGCTTTGGTATGGTAAGTACAATTAGAGCATGTAGACCTAGCATGAATTTCTCACTAAACCAATTCTCATTGGGGGCTCACCTAGTGGATGGCCTAAGGATCCATTAGCCCCAAGTGAGTGTGTGTCATTTGTATAGTGGACATCAAGTTCTATTTATGAACATGTTTTAAAAATAGCTTACACGTGTTCCACATCGCGTTGGACAATCGAGGCTTGATTTAGCTCCTTTTTCTTCCAATATTTGTTGTTTATATTCAATTAAGTGATCTTTGACATTGTTGCATACATATGTGTCTTGAATTTCTACTTCAGTGTAAGTTTGACATGGGGTCATCCTCTCACTAAAATGGGGGCTAAATTTAGTGTAGGAAAAATTATCCCTTTTTCACACTTAATTTGGGAATAATTAATAATAAAAAGGACCTAATTGTGCCTTAATTTAGTGTTGTAATATGTATTTGACATATTCACATTGAGTTTAGGCCCTTATTAATTAAAATGGACTTAATTGTGCCTTAATGTGGTGTTGTAAAGTGTACCTTTACACTTTCACACTCATTTAGAGCTTTATTAATAAATAGAGGTTAATTTTCTTTAATTGGTCCCTTTAATTCAAATTTGTTAGAGTAAAAGGTTTATTACTTAATTATTTTAATTAAGTTACCTTTTATATTTATTTTAAGATTAACTTAGTTTGCATTTTGTAAGCATTTGATAATTATTCTAATTATTAAATGCATCCCTTTTTAGGTTAAACTTTAGGGTTTCTTGATCTCCTTCATAAGGATTTATCTCATTGTATTATTTTATTCTTTTTGATTAATTCATTCTCAGATTTCAGAGCACCCTTTGTTTTTTTGTCTCCATCTCTTCTTTCTATGGCAGGTTATTTGCATGTAGGAGATCTTCAGGTTCTGTGAAGTTGGATTTCACAAATTCTACATGGTATTAGAGCTCCAAACTTGCTGCTCTCCTATTCATGATTTGAAGAATTTTTTGGAGCTTCAAAGGTTTAGAGTTTTACTTTTTTGATTCAAGGCGTACTTTTTTATTTGGTGTAGTTTGAGCTCAAACCAACCTCATGGTTGCACTTAGGAGGCCGTTTCCAAGTTTTTTGATATAGAACTTGCCCAGTTTCGGTGCAGTTGGCTCCGGAGGAAAAAAACATTTGTCCTAGGGCCTTATAGACACTAGGGTACATGTTTCAATGCAGAATTTTTAAAATAAAAATGAAAAAATCATTTTTTTTTACTTTTTAAAAGTGCTCCCCATTTAAAAGGGGTCTACCGCCACCATGTAGCCAAGCGGCCACCAGCAGAGCCAGCGGTCGCTAGCTTTTGTCGCCAGGCCACCACCCCCACCAATCGGCTGCCCAGTTGCCACTGCCACCGGCCAGCCATCGGCCCACAACCGAAGCTCCATCGCCATGCCATCAGTGACCCTCCTCCTCCTGAGCGTCGACTGCATTTATTCCCCTAGTCACTCACTGGACCAGGGGCTCTTTCTTAGTCCCTGAGGGCTATTGGAGGCTTATTGAGTTTTTTTTAGCAACCTTTACAAAATTGGGCGTAAAATGGTCATTAGGGCTCTGTTTTTTGAAAACGAGATATTGCCAGAAAGCTGATTCGAAGCCAGATCCAGTGGTATAAGTATTTTTTTTTTAATTTTTTCATTTTTGTGTCATTCTTTCCAGTCAAAGTCAGAACTTGTGTTTTGCACTCCAGGGGGCGTAAGTTTTGCATCTGAACTCTATTTTTCGAAAATGAATAGGTGTTGGAAAGGTGTTAAAGCGCTCTATTCAGATTTGCAGATCATTTCCTCAAAAAATTCACCAGGTTTAGAGAATTTTGTTTGAAGCATTTTTTCTTTTTTCAAGCTTTTCGACTTTAAAAAGTGTACTGGGGTTTGGGTTCTCGTGTTGTTGGGGTGTTTTTTTCTTGATTTTTGTCATTTACATCAGAAAACCAGAAACCTCTTCCATAAAAGTTTTTAAAACTCATTCATCATGGTAGACTCTTCTTCTATTGACAGTCTTTCCCCACACAATTATCACACCTAGAAGGCACAAATGACCAGACTTCTCATGTCAAAATGGTTATGGTCATGTTTGGATGATGTTCAACCATAGTTGACATGACCGTTTGAGGTTTTTCAGCACAGGAACAGAATGGATGAGGCCATGGGTTTTTTATCCTTGCATGTTTTAGACAGTCTTTTATTCCATCTAAAGGGTTGTACAACTCCTTGGGCTATGTGGTTGAAGTTTCAAACTTTATTTGGCACCATTAATCAGTTTCGTGCACTTCATATTGAGGTTGAATTGACATTTTTAGTACCTGATTCATATCCTACCATTGAGGATTTTTTAATGAAGTTCAAATTACTATGATTATTGTTACAGGGTTGTGGTAAGAACAAAATAGATGAAGAGTGCATTTACCTGATTCTCTCTAAGCTTCATGGTCCATTTAGATTTTTTCCTCTACATTCTATTCTACTATGGATTCCTTGGGTGCACGCTTTACCATGCCTAGTTTTGAGGTGTTATGTGATCAGTTGACATGAGAGTAGGCCAAGATATCACAATTGGATTCTCTCACCAGATCTAAGAACCAAGCACTGGTAGCTCAGTCATCTAAGGGGAAGCAGAAACGGAAATAGAAGCCAAAGAAAAATTCAGCTGGCAATGAGAATTCCTCCAAGACCCCTCCAAATTCTGATTTAAAACCACAATCCCATCCCAAATAGGGAAAATCTTCTAAGTATGGTTAGTCTTCTGCCAAGACTAAGAAGAAATCAAGTGATCCTTGCAGTTTTTCCGACAAGGAAGGGCATCCAGTTTTTAGGTGTTGGAAATGATTAGAGGCTTTAGAGGAAGTCATGCAGTAGCATCATATCACCTCACCTCAAGCTCCTTCTCCACCCATGAGAAAGGTCATGCTCTTTATGCATGAGCATTATCTTTAGGGTCCTCTTGGATTCTAGATTCTGGTGCCTCTCACCATATGACACACACATAGGATTTCGTCACCGCGCTTGCCCTTACTAGTACTACACATATTTCAGTGGGTGACTCAGCCCAACTTTCAATTAAGGGTTTAGGTACTATTTCATTTTATGGTGGTTTTCTTTGGGATGTACTTGTTGTTCTTGACATGTCGATAAACCTTCTTTTTGTTTATCAAATTTTCCGTTTTGGCTCTAGTAAGATAGTTGATTTCTCACCACATGATGTGGTTATTTGAGAAATTCATGATCCTGACTTAGTTGTGGCTACTGGGAGTGTTTATTCTGCATCTCACTTATACAGATTTTATGGCTTTGAGAGTTTAGACAATTCAGGTTCCTCTCTCATAGGACATGCAGACTCAGTGAGCAGGATTTGGCAAGAGCGTTTGGGCCATGTCAATTACAAATATCTATAGCAAATGAGCACACAAGAACCTATGATTGGGCTCCCTAATATTTCATGTACTAATGGTGTTTGTTATGGTTGTTCACTTGGCAAACATCATCGGGATTATTTTTCCTACGGGCAGAGCCACACGTGCTAAGGCACCCTTGGAGTTGGTCCACGGTGACCTTATGTTTTTTCCCACTCCTTATTTTTCAGGGGCCCGATATGTGCTCACTTTCATTGATGACTTCTCTAGATGCACATGGGTGTACTTTCTTAAGTACAAGTTTGATGTCTTTGATACATTCAAAATCTTTAATACATTTGTGGAGAAGCAGTTTAGACTTTCTATTAGGAAGATACGCATAGATAATGGGGGGGAGTATGTTAATCAGGCTTTCAAGAACTTTTGCACTGAGCATGGTTTTCAACATCATTTTATAGTACCTTACACCCCTTAGCAAAATGGTGTTGTTGAGAGAAAGAATAGAACCTTATGGGAGATGGCCAATTGTATGATACAGTCTCGAGCTATGAGCTCTTCTTTTTGGGCCGAGGTATTCAATTATTCCAATTATATTCATAATCAGATGCCTCATAATTCATTGCGACATATGACTCCCGAGGAGGCTTGGACTCATGTCAAGCCTAATGTTTCTACATTCCAAGTTTTTGGTAGTGAGGCTTAGGCATTTATTCCCGATGCTTTGTGGAAATCCATGGAGAGGAATAGTCGATCACTCATATTTTTTGGCTACTATGAGGAGGTTAAGGCATACAGGTTGTTTGATCCTGATTCCAAAGAGGTCTTGTTTCAGCAGGATGTCCAGTTTCATGAGCGCTTTCCTCTGATGGATTATCCATCACCAGCTTCTCCCTCAATGCCTACTCCTCCCTCTTCATCTCTTGAGGATGATGTAGATGATGATCCACCATCTCCACCACCACCAAGCACTCAACATTTTCCCAAGTGGGCTCATGTTACTATTGAGGCAACTGTATCTTTCGCAGGTGATCCTTCAGATACTCATCGCACTCATGCTCAGACAACTAGTACTAGTCTTTTGAGTCATGCCATTTTTTATGATCCTTAAAAAAATTCAGAGGCAATAGGTTACCTTGAGTGGGATAGGGCCATGGATGAGGAGTATTCTTCTTTGACGAAGAATCATACTTGGGATCTTTGTCCTCTTCCTAAGGGAAGAAAATTGGTTCGGTGCAAGTGGGTGTACTGTACCAAGTATGCTACAAATGGTTCCATTGATAAGTATAAGGCACGTCTTGTTGTGAAGGAGTTTTCTCAGGTGGAGGATATTTACTACTTTGAGATCTTTATTCATGTTTCCAAGATGAATTATATTCGCTTTATACTTTCACTTGTAGCTTCACAGGGATGCACAGTTTTTCAAATGGATGTGAAGAGTGCCTTCTTGCATGGACACCTTCATGAGGAGATCTATATGGAGCAACCTCGGGGATTTGTGTAGGACACTTCTTTGGTTTGTAGACTTCAACGTTCATTGTATGGTCTCAAACAAGCCCCTCAGGCTTGGTATGAGAAGATGGACTCTTTCTTGCTTTCCTCTCACTTCACATGCTATCATTATGATCATACATATTACATTCAGTGTCAGGAGGGTGATCTTTTGATTCTTGTGCTATATTTTGATGATCTCATTATTACAGGTAGCTCATCCTCCATGATTCAGAGTGTTCAGAGAGCTTTGATGGAGAAGTTTAAGATGACAGATCTCGATCTTCTACAATTTTTTTTGGGCTTGCAGGTTATTCAGTCTTCGAATGGGATTTCCATATTTCAACATAAGTATTCTCTTGATATGCTCCAACGATTTGGCATGCTTGATTGCAAGCCTTCCCTAACACCATTTCATTCAGGTGTTGTTTTTTCTTCCACTTTCTCTACTCCTCCAATAGATCCCACTTTATATGTGTAGTTGGTTGGCAATTTGTTGTACCTAACACATTCTCATCTTGATATTTCCTTTGCGGTTGGCCTTGTCTCTTGATTCTCACATGATCCACATGAGATTCATTGGCAAGCTGCCAAATGTATCTCGAGGTACATATGGGGCACTACTCGTTATGGCATTCACTACACTTCAGGATCCCCTCACATTATTGGCTTCATTGACTCAGATTGGGCTGGTGATGTCAATGATTGGAAGTCTACTTTTGGATTTGTTTTTTGCCTTGGTTCTGGTCATATCACATAGTCTTGCAAGAAGCGGTCTTCTATTACATTATCATCTACAGAGGCTAAGTACCGAGTAGTAGTATTAGCTAGTCAGGAGATTCTATGGCTTCAATAGTTGATGACACAGTTTGGGTTTCCTCCTTATAGTCCCACTATTCTTTGGTGTGGCAATCAAAGTGCCATTAACATTTCCCGCAACCCAGTGGAGCATCAGTGGACTAATCACATTGAGATCCACATGCACTTCATCAGGCAATTGATTTAGGATGGTTCTCTCATCTTGGAGTACATTCCTACAGAGGAGCAGGTTGCAGACATCTTCACTAAACCTTTGGCATCATCGCGCTATCTTTAGTTGTGCTCCATGCTTGGGGTGAAGGAAGTTTTCCTTAGGGGGTCTATATGAGGCCTTCCTTCCTTCATGTTTTTTTCAGCATCTTTCTTCATCTCTTTTTGCAGAGGAGTTTTTTCCTGCTGGGTTTTCTCCTTTACTCCGCTTTATAGAGATTTGGTTGTATTCGGGTACCTGATCAGGCCTAGTTGTTGGGACCCTTGTTTTCTTTCTAGCTTTTAGTTGCATTGCTTTCATGCATTTAGTTTGTAGATACTTCCTAAGTTCATCTTAAGGGGGGGTGTTAGAGTAAAATTTTTATTAATTAATTATTTGAATTAAGTTACCTTTTATATTTCTCGTAAGATTAACTTAGTTTGCATTTTGTAGGCATTTACTAATTATTATAATTATTAAATGCATCCCTTTTTAGGTTACACTTTAGGGTTTCTTGATCTCCTTCATAAGGATTGATCTCATTGAATTATTTTATTCTCTCTAATTAATGCATTCTCAGCTTTCAGAGCACCCTTTGTTTTTTTGTCTCCATCTCTTCTTTCTGTGACAAGTTATTTGCATGCAGGTGATCTTCAGGTTATGTGAAGTTGGCTTTCATAACTTCTACAAAATCCAAGCCTAATTAATTGTAATTTTTGAAGAGGAAAACCTGACATTCATTAATTCCATAAAATAACACTTCTCATTGAGCAGTGTGTGTCCTAGGTAAGTGACCTAGGACCCATTCGCCCAAGGGTGAATGGGTCCTCACTTAGGCCTAGGAACTAAATTTTTATTATGTTTTTGGTTGTATTTTAATTATTTGAAATCTATATTCACATGTCAACTTGTTTTATTTGAATTTTAGGAAATTTATGTTACATACATATAAATATATGGTCATTTCACTAGGTTTCACCTAACAAGATTTTCAAGCTAGCAATTTTATGAGAAAGTGTGATTTAATCAATCTAAGAGTTTTCAAGGGCATTTCAATGCATTCAAGAGAAAATTTATAGAAGAATTATTATAAAAATCAAGATCCAATTATCATTGCATCATACATTTTATTTGAGCTAATATGTTGATGTATTGTTCAAGATCTATTCAAGCATTCAAAGACATTGTTTCAAGTCAAGTTTCAAGATCAATATCCACATCCATTGAATCCATTTCATGCTAATTGCAGATCTACATTCCAAGGTTCATACAAGGGTTTGGTGAGTTGTGAAATTGCTTTGTTAATTCATCATTCCTTCATATTTTATTGTTTCATTACAAGGTTTAATTACCAAAATGGGATTTGACCAAGACAAACCCCCATTCACCAAAAACAAAATGTTTTTCCCTCTTGATTTGTGTTTACAAATTTAGGTGGAAGATCTCTTGAAGAGAAAAATTGCAAAGTTGTCAAAGTTGCATTTCTTGTCATCATTCTTGCAATTTCACGAAAAATCACCTACACGATTTATTTTCATTTATTCGACTATGAAAATCAAGGATCTGGGACTGCAAATATGAGAGAAGAGAACCTAGAAACCATTTTTGTAGAGCCCTATCTAGGACCCATTCACCATAGGGCGAATGAGTCCTTAGTTAGTTTTAAAAAATAACTTTTGGTGACTAGTACACATCATTTTCCCTTTCTCAGATCTACATTTTGATTTTTGGTTCCATTAATATTGAGCTTAATCTTTCAAATTAAAGTTTTAGGTTGCATTTTGGAGTTATTTTGCTATTTTTAATCTTTCTCCCCAAAGTGTTGTTTAATCAAGACCCTCGTCTTTGAAAAAAAGGGAAATCGGTAGATTCACACTTTGACTTGGGGTAAGTGCACAAAGATGGTTCCCAAAAAGGGGACTTGAGTGGACATCTTTTTTCTGAAATCGGAAAATACTAACCTTGGACGTGAAATTTAGGATAGTTACACTCAAAATTTTGAGATGGAACAAAAACAAGGATCAAAGTGCTCTGAGTGTACTTTCTAAACTACTAATTTATTTTTAAAATGGTTGATATTGTTGGGAATTTCTACCTCAACATTTTTGGCCTTTCCCGTGAAGACTTGGCGTTTTCCTTCATGTTTTGGCTTTTACTGCGAGCAATGGGTCCACTCACCGCGGTAGCGCAGTGAGACCACCTGCGTTCGGGGCTAGCGGTTACCAACATACCGCGGATAGTCAAGTGACTAACCGTGGTGGCCACAGTAAGACCACCAGTGGCTTGGGTGGCATTTATTGCCATACCATGGACAGTCAAGTGACTGACTGCGGTGGTCGCGGTAAGACCGCCAGTGACCTGGCTGGTGGTTAATGCCATACTGCAGATAGTCAAGTGACTGACCATGATGGTTGTGGTATGACCACCAGCAGTCTGCCAAGGCATTTACTGCCATACTATGAGGCAATGCCATCAGGACTATAGTAGCGTGGTAGGAGCTTGGATGAGCTCGGCGCAAAGTCTGACCGAGTTGGACTCGGTGGCAGTACGATAGGCGAATGAAAATTTGGCACGTGGCAGCTTGACTACATCTAGTTGGCCGAAGATAAAGAAGTGATAGAGCACGGTGAAGTCTTGAGTGAGCTCGGGCGAGCTCACTGCCATACCGCGGTTGGGTCAAATGAGCTCGACGGTAACGCAGTAGAAGGAAAATGGGCTCGAAGCTCAGTTGACCGAGCTTGACCGAGCTGGACTGACTGTCAGAGTTGCAACGACGAATGGTATGGCAACACGTGGAAGATCTTTATGATTTGATTGGTCGTATGGTTATTTCTTGAGTGCGATTGGGCTGCATTATTGAATGGAGGTTGACGGACATGTCTATGACCAATTTTAATGTTGTACGGCTTGATGCTTGCGGATTAAGCAGTGCACGTTATCAAGGAATGGTCATTGCTTGCAGGTGGATAATTTATTATCCTAATGACCGTTGTAGATAGAGAATGAGCGATTGACAGTGATAGTGTGTTCGAATAGTATGTTAAGGCATTGTAACTGCGAACACACTATCTCTTGGATCTAAACGATGTGAACCTATTGTGAGGCCTTGGGGTTTTGCTGGCCAAGAGGCTGGTTGTGACAGTCTGTTATAAGGAGCTGAAGGGAATCTATGTAGTAATGACATATGGAACTACATGATGGTTCTGGTTTTGTTGTCTACCTATATTCTCCTGTTGGACAAGATGTAACACTCCTGGAAGAGCATATCTTTGTATTTTTGTATTGTAATCCTTTTACTGAATAATACAATCTGAGCTGAGTGTTTTGGAGGGTGGGGATTTTTTACCCGAAAGGGTTTTCCCCACGTATATCTGTGTGTCCATATTGCTTTGTCTTTCATGGTTATCTATTTATGTTGAATCTAGTTTTTGTTTGCATTCACTTCTGTCAGAGGATCAATGGGGGATCAACTATGCCTGTTTTAGCTTTATGGCATAGTTGTTTGTGTCTTTGTTGTGATTTTGAATTGAAATCACTAAGGCATTGTTGTCTTAGATGCTAATCTTCATGACAAAACTGACTTTGTATCCCCAACAGATATTAAGGGGTTCAAAAGAGGGACGTACACAAATTGTTGTTGCTTTTGTCAGAAAAACATGAAATAGCAACTCTTGTACGACCCTCGTATGGTGAACTTTTTTTAGTATTTTTAAAATCGCAATAGTCAGAAGTTAGCTAACAATATGTAGTTGATGCATGATTTTTCAGATATTTGTTTAATGAATATTTGATTTTTTACTAATTTTCACAGTGGACATTTCCTGAAAAATAGAATTTTGGTCGTGCTACCCCTACAAATTTTGTAAACTAATTGATTTTTTATTTTATTTTTTAAAATTTGTTGAATGGAGTCTATTTTATAAAAAATGTAATTTATTTGAAAACTCGATGAACGGTTAATTTATAACGAAAAAAATACCAAACAGTGCTTTTTAGCAAAAAAAAGACATACAAATAAAATAAATTATGGATGAAAGGCTTAAAATTTTCAGAAAGTTAAAAAAATTACATCATTGGATAGCTAAGAGAGAACCCAACATTACATGTGTTCAATTTTTTCGATATTGAACCATGTGCAATCCTGACGGTGAGCACGAACTCGATTATGTGAAATATGGTAGATTTTTTGAAAACACGTCTCTGGTCACTGGGAATGACTTCCAAGTCTTTGGGTTGGTATTCCAAGGAAAATACCAAGCCTAAGGCTTGGGAATTCCCAAAGCAAGATATAACGTGAGCTCGCTATAATGTGCTCGTGTTATATTTCAGTTTTGACATTGTTTTTGCTTCTACGGGAAACATGTCAACTAAGACATAACACGAGCGCATTATAACGTGCTTGTGTTATGTCCTCCTTTATGTTAAATGCCAATATATTGAATGTATGTTGATATATTTGTATGTTTGTATGTACATGTATGCTTATATGTCATGTATGCATGCTTGTATGTGTGTACGTATGCCTATATGTATCAATGCATATATATTGTATGTATGTATGTAAGATTGTATCTACACATGTATGTATGTATTTATGTATGTATTTAAAGGGAGTGAGAATAGAGAGAGAGATTCTGGAGAGATGGAGAGGGGGTAGAAGTGAGAGTTTAAGAGAGAGGGAGAGGGAGAGAAGGGGTTGGTTTGAGAGAAACTTAGTTAGGTAGGGTGGGAGGGATAGAGGGAGGGAGAGAGAGAGGGGGTG